>JAAAKG020142055.1:0-11709 GCA_010014905.2 Druon quercuslanigerum
TATTTCAAAAGATTTCACAAAGAATTTAAATATTTCAATGATTTCTAATGAATAAAAAATATTTCAGAAAGATTTCACAAATATTTAAAAGATTTCATCAAAGTGTCATAGAGATGTCTAAACAATACAAGAATTTCAATGATTCAAAAAAGGGTAGTAAACTAGATTTCAAAGATTTCAAATAATTTCAAAAGGTTTCAATAAATTTGAGATTTCAAACTATCTCAAAAGATTTCACAAACGAAGATTAAAGATATTGTTCCCAAATATTTCAAAGATCTCATAAAGATTTGAAATATTTCACAAAGTTTCCAAGGATTTCAAACATTTTGCCAAACTTTAAAAAGATTACATGAAGATTTCGAATATTTTAGTGATTTCAAATGAATACAAAAGATTGAACAAATATTTCAAATATTTCATATTAATTTCATAAAGATTTCAAATTTAAATATATAAAAAAGGGTATAGTAAATCAGATTTCAAAGATTTGCAATGATTTCAAACTTTTTGTAAAAGATTAAAAAAACATTTTAAAATATTTTAATGATTTTAAATGAATAAAAAAGTTTTCACAAATATTAAAAATATATTATCAAAATTTTATGGAGATGTCTAAGAAATATAAGAATTTGAAAGATTTAAAAAAGGGTATAGTACACTAGATTTCAAAGATTTCAGAACATTTCGAAGGCTTTAAACAATTTAAAAAGGTTTCAAGAAATTTGAGAAGATTTCAGTGATTTCAAAGGAACACAAAAGTATTCTTTTCTTTCTATCATAAAAATTCAAAATTATTCAAATAGATTATTTCATCTTTTTTCTTCCAGCAGAGTTCAGTCACTATTCTGTCAATAAATTAACCCATGGATTAACCACTGTTAAATGAAGGTTTATACCTATTTCTGAATTTTCTTGAACTTGCAATATTTCTAAAAATTCCTAAAAATTTTAGCAGTTTTCAACAATTCGAAGAATAATCACGTAATTTGTAAGGGTTTTCAGTAGTTTTAAAAATTTCAAGAAATTTTCCAGAGCTTTAGTAAGTTCCAAGGGATTTAGAAAGAATTCAAAGGTATTGAAATATGTTCTGATATTTAAAAATATTTCCAAATTTAAACGGTATTTTACATGATTTTAATGGTTTTAAGGGATTTAAACGAAAGTCTTGTACTTTAAAAGAAAATATTATTAGTATTTTCAAGCAAAAATAATTCGATTTTTAATTATTATTATTATTATATTTATTAATTAGAATTTTCTAAAATGTTGTTATAAAATCACAAGAATTCTGTTACATTTAATTAAATTTTGTTAATTGAAATTAATATTATTAATTATCCTATGTTTTGCTAAATTAACTAGAAATATGTTAAATTCAGTAGAATTTTTTTTATTTAGAAATTATGAATTGTCTTAATGTTTTTTGTCGGAAATTGACATTTAAAAAAAATTATTAGATTTCAAAGAATGTTCATAAGTTTTTTACAATTTTAGGTTATGCTATTGTTTTACAACAAGATGTTGTATTTACAAAAAAAAAGCATTATAATTTGAACAAGATTTAGAATAATTTGTCGAGCTTAAGCTATGTTAGTGTGTTTCGTTGGAAATTGGTATTTTTAATAAAAATGTATGATTTCAAAGAATATTTACAATTTCTGAAATGATGCTATGAAATAAAACAATTTCGCATTCATTAAAATTATTTTATCATTTAATTTAAAAAATGCGCTAGACAAAGAAAATAATAATCGCGCGCGTATTTGCTTTCCAGCTTTATCAAATTTTTGGTTCCTCATACAATTGTTGCATTTATTATTTTTTTTTGTATTTAAAGAAAAAAACTTCCCCAGAACAAGAGAAAAATCCCCTATTTTCCCTACAAATGAACTGATGACCCACTGTTGCCTCTTTATTTATTTAGAAGAATTTAATTTTTATAAAAGGTGTCATAATCGTCAGTCGAAATGTTAGAATTTAAAAATATAATATTTTCTGAAAAATAGGGTATTTGGTAATGAAATCTCTAAAACTGAAATGAAGAATTGAATCTAGACCTCGAGACAAGTCGAACTGCGGAAGCCACGTCGTGAAGTGGCAAAAGTCGTAGAATCATTTCCAAAACTTCTGGAGGAAGTGTTTCCAATGTAAAATATTGAGAATAGTCGTGTCTCTGCCTCTGCAGATCGTCCTTGGATTGGGAACATATTGAGGACACTTTTTGCCTCTTGCTTGCACTCATTTAAAAATCAACTGTTCCCTAAAAAAAAGATGGAATTTCTCCTTCCAAAATCAGACTTCTTTCTCCAAAAAATGGAGTTCTGTTTTTCGAAAAAAAAGTTTCCGAAAGCGTCGTCACTTGGACGACACTGTGACACATTCCGTAATTATATGATAACACATTTCTGACATTTCAATGTAAATTATTCTTTGGGTAAAAATTTAGTAAAAGGTAAAATGTCAATGACAAAACAAAAGAATCCAGAGGTTTTTCGTCCTTATGTTTTATCGACAAGAACAGGCATGCAGCTGATAGTGTATTATTTACTTTTTAATTCAAATTATTAAATTTTATAACCCCTTCCTCACACTACTCCCCTCCCTACCGAGTGAGTCACGCCTACCCCGAAAGGGAAACGGCTTAATGGTGTAATAATAATAATAATAGTAATAATTATTATTGTTACTAGAAAATGGAAATGCAAAAATATAAGAATAGAAACTGTTCAACTATAATCAGGGTTGAACGTCAGCCCCTGAATTTTTTTAATTCATTTTAAATTCGTATGAATTTAATGGTTGCATTTCTAATTCTCATAAATTCACTTAAATTTTACTATAATCAATTAAATATTTAGATTTTTTCTCTCCAATAATTTGAATTCATTGGAAATATTTGTTGAATTAATATTAATTTATCCTGAATTCTTAATTCTCTTTTACACGTACCCTAGCCGACTTTACCCCGTACCCTAACCGAATTTCCCCCGTAATCTAGATGACTTTATCCCTTGCTCTACCGAAATTTACCTGTACCCTAACCGAATTTACTCCGTACCCTAAATGGTTTTATTCCGCACCCTAGATTACTATCTGGTACCCTAGACGAATTTACCCCGAACTTTAGATGAATTTATCGCGTAGCCTAGCCCACTTTACTCCGCACTTTAAATGACGTTATCTCTTAGCCCAGCCAAATTTACCCCGTACCCAGGTAGAATTTACCACGTAGCATAGCCGACTTTACTCCGTACCCTAGCCGAAACTTGGCCGTACCCTAGCCAACTTTACTCCGTACCCTAGATGGTTTTATTCCGTGCCCTAGATTATTATCTGGTACCCTAGCCGAGTTTACCCCGAACTATAGATGAATTTATCTCGTAGCCTAGCCGACTTTACTCCGTACTTTAAATGACGTTATCTCGTAACCTAGCCGAATTTACCCCGTACCCAGGCTGAATTTTCCACGTAGCCTAGCCGAAACTTGGCCGTACCCTAGCCGAATTTACCCCGTACCCTAGATAGTTTTATTCCGTACCCTAGATTACTATCTGAAGTATTTTATGTCTATTTTATTATATCTGAAACCCTAGCCGAATTTACCCAGAACTCTAGATGAATTTATCGCGTAGCCTAGCCGACATTACCCCGTACTTTAAATGACTTTATCGCGTACCCTAGCCGAATTTACCCCATACCCTGGCCGAATTTACCCCGTACCCTAACTGAATTTATGTCGCACCCTAGCCGAAATTTCGCCGTACCCTAGATGACTTTACGCCGTGCCCTAGATGACTATCTGGTACCATAGCCGAATTTACCCCGACTTTACCCTGGAGGGGAGGGGCTATAAGAAGCTCGATTGTTGGAGACTTTAACAAATTTCTTCAAATAAATTAGGTTTGGTGGTCCTGGGAATGTTCAATAAACAAAAGTTAAAGTACATACATTTGTGTATTTGAAAACAAATATTTGTTTGCAATAAAATTATTGATATTCTCGGTGTAAGTTTGTGTTTATAATGAAAATAGAAATTTAGAACCGTAATTAAAAAATATTTACGCATACTGATATTAAAAGAATTCGAATAATGGTCAGAAATCATACATCAAATCAGCACAAACACTTTATAAAATAAATAACATTTATTTTATGAATATAAATCACAGACATTGGAACATATACAATTGTTAGAGACATCACAATTTTTAAATGACAATTATTATTTTATAATCTTTTAACGCCAATGTTAAGAGTCATCAATATAGTAAATTTAGCTTTATCAAGATTTGCCCTTTAAGGTATAGAGAAAATTCTCTGCTTCCAGAAAACTCTAAACAGCAATTTTCATCCCAAAATCTTTCCTTTTAGTATGTCCTCGTCGATGTTTCAATTCTGCGGAGGTTTTTCCACATTTTTTCCCATTTTTTCCCCAAATTTCTTGCAGTCCAATTGAAATCGACCCTCGTGAAGAATCTTCAAACAATTGTCGCATCGAATTTTCTTTACTAAGTTTATTTTATCACTTGTAATGTTTTAAATTTTTTCAGATCAGGCCGAAGAACTTGTAATTCTTCGTAACAAAAAAGGTTCGATGAGCTTATCTTCATCCCCAAGCTTTTGGTTGTTTAACAATTTTTCTAGTATAGACTGGATCTGCAAATACGGCTCTAAATTCTGAAAGATAGGTATTTTTTTTTAATTTTTGTACTAACATCTTTTTGACAAACGGTCAAATAAATTTTGCTACATGTAAGGAAATTCTGGAAAATCAGGGAATTCGTTTAAAGTTCCCAAAAGTAAGATAGTTTCAATAATCTGACACAATTATTTTAAATTTTCATATTTACTTACTATTCTAATACATTTCGTTTTTACTCATCTTTTAATCATTCAAATAACGCGGGTAGAACTTCCATATTACCACTACAATTCTGTTTAAATTTAATAATCTGTTTGATTCGCTAATGATATGTTAGATTTTCTATGATATTCACTGAATTTTTTTTAATTTAAGGAATTCTACTGAAATCACATGAATTCTTTTACATCTATTTCAATTGTGTTTAATTTTTTAATTAACTCGATTTCTATTAAATTCACTAGAATTATGTTAAATTAACTACAGTTATATTGAATTTGTCATAATTGTATTAAAATCACAGGAGTTTTGTTAAATTTAATTGAATTGCGATCATTTATTTAAATTATGTATAAAAATTTGAATTCGGTTAAGTTCAACACAATTCTAATAAATTTTCTATAATTTTGTATAAATCACTATAATTCTTATACATTCACAAGAATTCTGTTACATTGTATAGCATTTTTTTAAGTTAACTAGAATTATTCTTTTTGATTTCCCAAATTTCTGTTGTCTGATAAGTTATACATGTTGAATATAAAAATTTGTTAGAAGATTAGTGAGTTTACTAGAATCTTGACTAGAATTCGCTCAAATCATTATAGTTTTTTTAATTTGCTAGGATTCTGTTAAATTCTCTAGAATTCTGATAAATTTATTGAATATTTGTTAACCTATTAACTAAAATTGCATAGAAATTCGGCTAATTCATAAGAGATTTGCAGTTAAATTCAGTACTAAAATTCTAGTGAACTTAATAATAAAATTCTGATAAAATTTATTAGAATTTTGTTAAATTTTTAAATTAGATTTGCATAATATTTACTATTTTTTATAATTTTATTTAAATCAAAAGAATAGTGTTAGATATAATTCAATGTTAATAAGATACACTATATTTGCCACCATAATTTGTTTTCAGGTTAAATATTCTTTTTTCTTATTTAACACTCAAAAATATTCGATACATATTTTTTTATTTCAATATGACACGCAAAGTTTTCGATAAATTTAAAAAAAAAAATTTATGTTCATAAAAAGTACCTTTTTTCAATTTCTTATACTGCAATAGTAAACAAAGATATGAAAATTCATACGGAAGATAAAATGTGGGTCTTTTCCTTTATTTTCGAATAAGGTATACTAAAATTCACTTGAATTATTTATTTAATAATATAAATCATATATATATATATATATATATATATAAACAAATAGATTTTTTCAATTTGGACCAAAGATTTTTCTTGACCTGGTAAAAGTTTGGGAATGGGCCACATTTTATCTTCCGTATGAATTTTTATATCTTTGTTCAATATTGCAGTATAAGCAATTGATAAAAGGTACTTTCTTATGAACATAACATTTTTAACCAAATTTTTTCGAAAACTTTGCGTGTAATTTTGAAATGAAAAAATACGCATCGAATATTTTTGAGTCTTAAATAAAAAAAAAATTATTTTACGTAGAAAAAAATTTTGGTGACAAATACTGCGTGGAATGCCCCATATGTTAAATTTAAAAAAATGATAAACATTTTGCTGAATTTTCGAAAGTTCTGTGAAACTGAGTCAAATCTTGGTGAATTTACTATGATTATTATTCATTTCATATTAATAGAATTCTATTAAATTTGGTAATTAAATAGATTTTGATTATATTTACTAGAAATGATTTTTTTTTAAATAACTTTTAAATAAATAAAATAATTTTTAATAAAATCGAAAACTTTTTAAATAAATTATTTTTAAATAACCAAAGTAATAAGCTTATTAGAATTATTTATTCTTATTAAATAACCAGAATTCTTTTAAGTTTAATAGAATTTGGTTAAATATTTTAATTAACTAGGTTTCTACTAAATCCACTATAATTGTGTTAAATTAATTACACTTATATGGCATTTTCTTAGAATTCTCGATTAAAATCCCAAAAATTCTGTTACATTTATTATATTTTTTTAAAGTAAACTCAGTGCTTTTATTAATTAAACAATGTTCGATTGAGTTGACTAAAAATATGTAAAATTAGACCAAGTTTGGCGAAATTACTAGAATTCTGTTAATACCACAAAAATTCTTTGAGATTTAATGAAATATCTTAATGAGGATTATTAAATTGTTTAAATAATTAGATTTCTATTAAATTCACAAGAATTCTGTTACATTGAATTGCATTTTGTCCAGTGAAGTAGAATTATTTTTTTGTAATTAATCAAACGTCTATTGGATTGACTAGAATTCTTCTTAAATCACAAGAATTATTTTAATTGAAAAAGTTTTGTTAAATTCTGTAATTAGGTATATTTTTATTGAATTCGCTGCAATTAAGGAAAATTATTTTATTTGTATTGTGATAAGTTAACTAGAATTATTTATTTTAATTAGCAAAAGTTCTGTTGAATTCAATAGAAATATTTTAAATTTTATACAAATTCGGTCAATATACTAGAATTATAATAAAACAACCAGAACTTTTTTTAATTTAATAGAATTTTGGTAAATATTTTAATTAACTAGATTACTATTAAATCCATCGAGATTATGGTAAATTAACTATAGTTATATTAAATTTTTATCGCTCTTTTACAATCACAAGAATTCTGTTACATTCAGTAGAATTTTTTTAAGTTAACTCAATCTTATTAATAACTAGTGTTCGGTTGAATTAACTAGAAGTATGTTAAATTTGATAGAAATTTTGCAAATTTCCTACAATTCTGCTCATACCACAAGTATTCTTTGAGATGTAATAAAAAAAATTAATTAATTATATTTTTATTAAATTCATTAGAATAATTTTTAATTAATTACAATAATATTTAATTTTCTATCATTCTTTTAAAATTACAAGAATTCTGTTACATTGAATATAAATTCGTCTCTTAAATTTCACTAGTAAAATGTTAAATTCGATAAAAATTCAGTAAATTGACTAGAATTCTGCTAGAGTCACAAAAATTATTTTGAGTTTAATAGAATTCTGACTATTGTATTAAAATCACAAGAAATATTTTTAATTTAAAAGAAATTTGGCGGGTGTACTAGAATTATGACAAAATAAGTAAAAAAAATTTAATTGCTTAAATAACTAGATTTCTATTAATTTAATCTATTAGAATTATGTTAAAATATTTACACTCTTATATTGAATTTTCTATAATTTTTTTAAAATACCAGAATTCTGTTACATTTAATACAGAATTTTGTCAAGTTAACTAGAAATATTATTGTTTTAATTACGAATAAAAAATGTACCCACCTTATTTAAATTCAATTGAGAACTTTCCAAACGAATTTCTTGAATATGCTTCTTGCAGTTTTGCATTTTTTCGTCCTCAGCCAATTGCCTGCCACTTTTCTGGTAATCCTCAATAAAATTGATCTCCCATTGATTGCAATCGTACGTTTCACTTGTGCTGATTTCAGGAAGTCTTTCCTTTCGAATCTTGAGTCGAGCTATGTATATGTATTTTCCAATCATGAGCTCTAGAAGATGCCCTGCGATAAGGTTTGCAATTTGGAAAAGGACATTTCTTTGTTTTATCATCTTTTGACCTAAGACTTATGGTATAGCACTGCTTTTTAAAATTGTCAGTAAAGTATACTTTGCCATATTCTTCGAGAGGCTTTAATAAATTTTGTTAAATGGGCAGATAAGTGAATTACAATTGAAATAATCTCATTTGAACCAGGAGTAATTATTTGGCGGATATGAATTAATGGTGATTTTTTTAAAGCCATGGTTTTAACTTCCTTGATGTCGGTACCCTAAATAAAAATAAAAAAGTTCTAATTTTTTGTAAAGTTACAGGTATCAGTAGGGTGGTCCGAAAATTCGACTTTCAATTCTTGGTGGTCGATCCGACCCCCAATTTGTACGTTTTCTTGAGAAGAAGATTCCATTTTTGTTTTTTAAAATCGGTTAACATGAACCCGGGTTTTGAGAGTAACATGGTTTTTTAAACGGGAAAAGCTCGGTTTCTTGAGAAGATGGGAAAAATAAGTACTTTGTGTTAAGTTTTTGTAAATTAAAATTTATTCACTTTCTAAGAAATGTTTAAGGAATAATTTGCACCTAATAATGTTTTATTTTGACTTCCCAATCTCATTGTATTGTGCACGGAAAATGCCTTAAAAAAGGAAAAAAGCATCTCTATATCAAATTTGGGCTGAATACGGTATTTTTTGGAATTTTTAAACAATTTTCACTTTCTTACACAATTTTTTCTCCGCAACTCTGACTTGCTAAAATTAATAACGTAAGTATTAAAAAAATTATAGAATTGAATAAAATTTTGAAGCTATAACTAAGAATCAGGTGCAAAAATTTAAGCAGAAACGGGCACTTTATTAGAATAAGTATTTTTCAATATAATGAAAATATTAATTAATTTAGATCAGTATAACGCATATTTTTCCAGAATAATAAGAAATTTTTTCTTTCGAAGAAGCCGTCATTTAGTTAATTTTTTAACTTTTTAGTACTTTTGTTTTGCTGATTTCGAAACAGTGATATTAAAAAAAAATTTGATGCCTGATTCTATATCTTTTTTTATGTGACAAACAAGGCCAAATTAAGGTGTACCTTTTAAAAAATTTCAACTTTCTTACACAATTTTTCCTCTGAAAAACTGAAAAGGTTACTTGCTAAAATTAATAACATAAGTATTAAAAAAACTTATAGAATTGAATAAAATTTCGAAGCTACAACTAAGAATCAGGTGCAAAAATTTAAACAGAAACGGGCACTTTTTTAGACTAAGTATTTTTCAATATAATGAAAATATTAATTAATTCATATCAGTATCATGCATATTTTTCGAGAATAATAAGAAATTTTTTCTTTCGAAGAAGCCGTCATTTAGTTAATTTTTTAACTTTTTAGTACTTTTGTTTTGCTGATTTCGAAACAGTGATATTAAAAAAAAATTTGATGCCTGATTCTATATCTTTTTTTATGTGACAAACAAGGCCAAATTAAGGTGTACCTTTTAAAAAATTTCAACTTTCTTACACAATTTTTCCTCTGAAAAACTGAAAAGGTTACTTGCTAAAATTAATAACATAAGTATTAAAAAAACTTATAGAATTGAATAAAATTTCGAAGCTACAACTAAGAATCAGGTGCAAAAATTTAAACAGAAACGGGCACTTTTTTAGACTAAGTATTTTTCAATATAATGAAAATATTAATTAATTCATATCAGTATCATGCATATTTTTCGAGAATAATAAGAAATTTTTTCTTTCGAAGAAGCCGTCATTTAGTTAATTTTTTAACTTTTTAGTACTTTTTTTTTGCTGATTTCGAAACAGTGATATTAAAAAAAATTTGATGCCTGATTCTATATCTTTTTTATGTGACAAAAAACACCAAATTAAGGTGTACTGCATTCTACTATAATTTAGTTTTTTTTTAATTCTTTTTTATGGTATATTCACTATTTAGGTTTAAAAAGTTATAACAGTTCTGATCATTATTTTAATAACTTTGTTTAATTTTGAAACGTGATTCGTTATTCATCGTCAGTCGCAGGGCATATGATTGTTTATTACAAGTTACGAATTTATTGACTTATTTACGGTTTATGAGTCTTAGATTTTTCAGATTATCTCAGTTTACTTTACTTAAATCATAAGTTATTATTGGATTTTTATTATCTTCTATTATAAGAAAAACATTTTGCAATTTTTTGCTTTGTGAGATTTTTTTCGCTGACTTAACTCTTGCTTTCTAGCGGGGGGAGGCTTTTTCCTTAATTTTAAGTACTTAAACATTTTAATTTTAGCAATTTTTTTAGTATACTTAAAATTAATACTTGACTATACAAAACTGTATGATCTGAAAAATTTTTCAAGTAATAATATTAAATACTTTAGGTGTTATAACGATTTTTGTTTGCCGGGGTGACGACCACCCCAGTCTCTTATTTGCCTTCAATTATTAGTTTGATAATCATTTAATAAATTATCATTTATCAAATACTTGTTATTAATTATTATTTAAAAACTATAGATTTTTATATTTTTTTTGCATTTAATTTTTATTATGTAATGCAAACAAACATATTTATTCGTATCCAAATCGCGGTAAAATTTCATCTATAACCACGTCTTATGACTGTGAGATAGGTGATGGTTATAGTCTGTGACGGAATCAATGTAGCGATACGGCAAAAGTCTCGTGCACCCTGAGGACACGGAGCGACCCAAGGAGGACCGCCTTCTGCATTTTCCCCGCAAGTGTTTTAGCATATTGTTGATACACAGGGATGCACAATTTATCGTCTCTACTAAAAATTAATTTGTTGTTGAAAATTCAACTATTGCTGTTGAAGATTCATTGTTTTAGTAGAAAACTCATATGTTTTGTTTAAAATTCCTCACTAATATTGATAATTAAAATCTTTTCTTGAAAATCCGTTTCATTTACAATTGATATTCTTTAAGGGAAAACTTAATTATTTGTTTCAAAATTAATTTATTTTGCAATGTTATTTTGCAATAAACGTCATGGATTTAAAAAAATGTTTATGTTTTGCGGCAAATATGTATATATTAGTTTTAGGTGACCGAGAAAATTTAAAAACTTTTCCGCGAAAAACCGGGAAATGACCGGGAATTTGAAATCTTCCGCTGAATCACCACCCAGATTTTGGATATTTGTCAATTATTTTAACAATTTAGAAATAATTTATTTATATTTTATATGGGAAAGAACGAAAAGAAAAGTTACAAAACTTGCGTAACGTTCATTTAGCCTATATGAAAACTATGCGAAGCTTGACAAATTACTAGAGATCAATGCAGCTACTGACATACACTCAAAATTGTGTTTCT
>JAAAKG020142056.1:0-11709 GCA_010014905.2 Druon quercuslanigerum
TAACCTTTTATCTTTATAACTTGCAGTTAAAATATTTTTGTGAGCATGTGTGGATTTTTCAAACATCGAAATACAATAAAAAAATCCACAAGACTCAAAAATAAAAATGGAATTCAGAAAATTGTTCACATGCTGAAGCGCTCTTTAATTTTTTTAAAGTATTTTTATTTTGGGCTGAAGTGTCGTGAATGAATGAATGGATATGTAGTTTCAAAAATTAAATTGCAATTCTCGCCCAGAACATAATAGATTAAAATCAGATAAAAATTGAGAAGACTTTTTTGAGCTTCCAGCATGTAAAAAATGAAAACGTAATAAAAATTTAAAATTCTGCAAACAAGAAATGTATGGAACCTATGTTCTGATCTATTTTAAATTAACTATACTTTTTAGCAACGGACTTGGAATATGCAAATGTAGAATTTTACCACAATTAGTGGTCTCGATATTCACTGAATTTATCAATTTTCCAGTAATTTTTGAATTAAATTTAAAAATGTGATGAAATTAATACAAATTTACAATAGATTTAATTGAATTTAAAGTAAATAAAAAGTAATCCAGAGAAGGCAGCAGCGTTTGAAATTTTTTTTTAAATGATACTAAATTAAACGTCTTTGGCTCAAAGAAATAGGATTTTCTTGAATTGAGAATATTAATATGGTAAATGTTTTTTGTGAAATTTTACTCCTGCTTTGAATATCAGTCATAATAAAAAATATATTTTTAAATGCAAAAGAACAATAGGGCAATATTCCTCAACTTCCCCAACTCTAAAAGTCATGTTTTTCGATTGTCTTTAAATTCTGGGAATATGTTCGCCTACTCATGCTTGTCATTTTAGTGAATGTGAAAATTGTCCTAGCATTAAAGTCCTAAAAGAAAATTTTACTGAAATGTTAGATGAGAACTGCGTCAACAAATTAAGATATCAAGTTTGGCAACAAACGGACAGAAGTAATCTAATGACCGAGGTAGCAGAAACCGACATCTTTTTTGAACGACTCTGCAAAAAACTATTGAATTTAAAATCTCATGAATTTTGTGCAAAGCAGCAGGCATCATTCCTTAAGAACCTCAAAGCCACATTATTAGTTGCACATTTTTTAATTATATTAGATTTTGTATAAAACTATGCTTGCGTGCTTCAAAATGCCATCCAATCTTCTCATTGGAATAATGTTCAGGCGTCCATCCTAACAGTAGTTATCTACTATAAAGAGAAGAACGAATTGAAGCATGTGAGCATACCTATTATTTCATACAACTTACACCATGACACGGTTGCTGTGCATTTATACCAAAGGTCGATTGTTGACTACCTTAAGAAGCGTTTCAATCCCAAGAAATTGCATTATGTCACAGATGGAGCACCCCAGCATTTTAAGAACAAATACAACTTTGCTAACCTTCTGTGCCATGAAAAAGATTTAGGCATTCCAGCAGACTAGACTTTTCATCTAACTGCCCATGGAGAAGGATCATGCGATGGAATCGGAGGAAATCTGAAGCGTTTTGCTACAAGAGCCAGCTTGCGACGTTCAGCTGAGAATTCGATCTTAACAGCTAACGAGCTATTTGAATGGCCAGCGAAAACTTGATGGAAACTGTTGTATCTTTCGGTAGCAAAGAAGAGCATGCAGCGATGTCAATAAAATTAGCAGATCGATTTAGTAAGGCTGTGACGATACCAGGTACACTCAAATATAATTCATTTGCTCCGAACGCAAAGGGACATCAGGAATCAATTACTGATACCTTAGTACTTTATTTAATTAAACACAGTTTATACGTGACCAGTTGGTTAAATTATGTATTTAATTTAAAAAATTGCAAAAGCAATAAACAATTATTGTCGGATGATAAATTATGATAGTGAGGAATCATTTATCTTCAACCACCCCTCGCTTGAGAAAGGTTGGTAATCCTTGTCTATAAATTTGTAGATTAACTACTGTTGGGTAGGCGAACATATTCCCAGAATTTGAAGACAATCGAAAAACACGAATTTTAGAGGTGGGGTAGTTGAGAAATAATGCCCCAATACAAGGCCTTAAATAGCGAGGGTGCATATGAAGTAGAATAATTAACGGGACTCTTAGAAAAGTTCACGCAGACACTCGCTGTTTTTCTTTAAAAGAGAAAAAATATCATTAATTTCAACAAACTTTGGTTAACTATTTGCACTTCATAATGTAGCTCAGTAATTGCACATGACCCTAATAATTAACAGATTAATTGTTTTTAATAGGCTCGTTCTTTTTGGAGATCAATCACAATTGTATGATTGCACGTGTTGTTTCTCTCTTTGCTGTTGTAATAGTGGCCTTCTTGGCCACTTTGTCCTTTTCTGGATAAAGATCAGATACCTTGCCTACCGCTCACCGTTGCGTACTGAGTTGACTGTCCTTTAAAAAGACAACGTTGTCGATTTCCAGGTTTGCTGCTGAGCCACTTCGGCATTTGATACTTTGCTGGATACTGCTCAGGTGTTTAACAGACCAGCGCCTTCTGAAATGTTGCTTCATTTTTTGTACCATGTCACAGATGACAAGTTTATTATCTGGGATGCTCGTTACATTGGTCTCAGGCAATGCTACCAATGCTTTTCCGATGAGAAAATGTCCTGGTGTTAGTGGTAGAGGATCTGCCGGATCCTCAGATAAATACGTAATGGGTCTAGAATTAAGACGAGCTTCTATTTGAGTGAGCACAGAGTAGTGCTCTTCGAAGGATAAGAATGATTTTTGCAGAATCCTTTTGAGATAATTTTTAACTAAATGTACATCTGCCCAATTAATTGCAGAGAGCATCTATCAGTTCGGCTGATTGGAGTGTCTCAGTGAGTTCTTGTAGTTGTCTGGCAGCTCCGACGAAGTAGGTACCATTATCAGAGTATAAATAGACTACTCTGCCACGGCCTGATATGAATCTTCTCAAAGCGCTGAGAAAAGCTGCCGAAGTGACATCGGTTACAAGCTCTATGTGACTTGCCTTTGTGTTAAACCAGACAAGGAGAGCTCTGCAACTCTTTGATTTAGTTTCACCGCGCCCAGTGTCTACCTTGATGTAAATTGGCCAGTCATAATCGACTCCTGTATTGCAAAAAGGTTGACATTGCTTTGTTCTGTCAGCTGGTAGATGACATATCTGTGGATTATTGGAGATAGGTTTGGCTCTAGCACATTCCATGCAGTGGCGGATAACGTCCTTAACTGCATTGCGCCCTCTAATAATCAAGAATCTTAAACGAAGATTCGTCAAGACTGATTGTGGCCCAGCTTGAAGTAATCGTTCATGTTCTGCGATGACAACGAGCACGTTCAACTTGTGACGTGGGGCTAGAATAAGAGGGTGCGTTGATACTCTGGTCGATCGGAATTTCTGAGTCGACGCCTAACACGCAGCAGTCCTTCGGGATAGATGAATGGATTTAGAGCTAGCATTTGGTTCCTGCAATTAAGAGGATGCTCTTACCTTAAGCAAGCTATCTCTGCGGCGAACTTCTCACGTTGACTAATGCCACCTAAGATTTTAAAAGAAAGATGAATTTCATACGTGGTGATGGTCTTGTTGCGAACCTTTGTAGTTGTTTCTGCAACCTTTTGGTTGAACCTTAAGAAAAAACTGGTTTCTCACAATAAATCGTTGAGATTGGATAAACGATCAATCATTGGCCATTGTGGTGCACTTAGATCGACAGCAGTCTGAATGAAGTATGAGACATGAAGGTGCAGTCCACCGTAACTTATTGCCAATGAGTTTCGCTGGTGAAACACTGACTGACCCGATTACCAATGAATGCAATCCAACGTCTTGGTTTGTTCACTAAATATGCTAGACCGAGTTCGGAATCTGACCCGAAATACGATGGAATACTGACCTTCAATGATTTTGTGACTTTCTGAAAAATTTCTGCCAGCAATACTGCCGCGGAGAGCTCAAGGCTAGGAAGAGTTCTTTGATTCAAGAGTGCTAGTCGTGATTTGGACATAGCAGTCTCGCCGAGCTCTCTTATGAATGATTTGTAGCCCGGATATAGATTCAAGCACCGTACGTCTATTCTAATGCATCCGAGAAGCCATGCAGTTAAGTTTCGTGTATTCATCATTAATGGCTTGCCTGGATATCCTGATAACGTTGAGATTACTGATAGTTTCACGATAATGTGCCCACTGAGTGTGCATGTGAATTGGAACAGCTTTATCCTAGTCAAGCTTGAGCTTCCAAAATCTCTGCATAAAAATTTTAGCTGAGATAACAGCTAGTGCGAGCATACCTAGAGGATCGAAGATTTGAGCTGTTTCTGAAAAAATAGTTCTTTTTTGAATTCTTCTTGATTTCACATTGATTTTCATATTGTGTTGCAATATATTAGCTGGCGGATGCCATCTTATTTCTATTGTTTTTGATTCTTCTGGTCTTCCAATTTTAACCATCTCTGTTTTTGTTGCAGAATCTATATGTTGATTTAAGATCACTTCCTCGCTGTTAAAACGTTACTTCCGAAGATTGAATTCTACATTCTTTAATGCTTAAGAGACTTAGGCGCGCAAGCTCAAGGCTTCTTCATTAGAGTCTCGCAACAGTGGTCATGTCGTCCACGTAGAAGTCATCAATTATCACTTGTCCCGCTGCTGGGTCGCTGTCTTTGATGTTTATAGAAACCTCTTACAATTACTTTGTTGCTAGAAAAAGAGGTGCTGCTGTACCGTATGTAACTGCATTGTGCTGAAATGTCGAGGATTGTTCTTCAGAATTTTCTCGCCAGAGCATGCACTGCAAGCTGCGATGGTCAGGATGAATTAACACCTGGCTGTACATTTTCTCGATTTTCGAAATGATGACAATGTGATGAAGTCTTAAACGTAACACCAGTAAAAGATGATCTTTCTGAACAGTTGGCTCAACGAGTAGTATGTCATTCAGCGACTCGTCGGTCGAACTTTTTGCTAATCCGTCGAAGACGACTCGCAATTTTGTTCTCGTGCTGTCCGGCTTTAAAACTACATGATGAGGGAGACAATATTTTTTTTGACGACCTTGTAAGAAGTCACCATTTACTACTGTCATAAGGCCCAATTCTTGATATTCCTTCATGCATGCGGAATATAATTCCTCAAGGGGCTGTTCTCTCCTGAAGCGTATCTCGAAAGATTTCAATCTTTTGTGGACCATGTGAAATGAATCGCCCAAGGATTCTAGCTGGTCTCGAAGTGGTAATCTGACGATGAACTTGCTGTCTGAGTATCCAATATACTGAGGCTGAGATTGCACATTTCGTAACAATCACCTAAAACGTTATAAAGATTACCTGCTATGATCCAGCCTAGTTTCGTGTTCTGCAACACTCAAAGCCCTCAGCCTAGCCTAATTTATCCCACGCAAGTCGGATTCCAAAAGAGGCCAATTCAAATGACAATGTCGACCTCGCTGCCTTTGTGGTATACAGAATCCGCATATTTAAGGTTAGGTGGTATTTCCCAAGGTCTTCCTGCTTTTATAAGGACTGGTAGGTTTCTTGTAACCTCTTCCATGACAAAGAATGTTAGATTTGCACAATATCTGTTTAATCTGGAACCAATTGTTGCTTACATGTAATAGGTGCTCTGTGCGCATGTCCCACCTATTCTGTCGATTTCGCTGTCTTGCTTGTAAATCCGTGATTGAAGATCTTGATTCAAACTTGATGTCATGAAGTTTGAGGACGAACCGCTGCCTGGCAATGCTGGACACTTGTGCGATCTGTCGTGTTGATCCAGGATGTTGATTACCGCTGATTCTAAAAGCACTTTGTACCCTAACTGTGATGCCAGCGCTGTGACGACAGCTGCATTTGCGATTGATCTTCCATATGTGATCCTCCATTTGGGTGCGTTGGCCCGTGCATCGGGTTCCCCTTCGTCTGAATGAAGTTATGCGTTGTGTTCGTGAAAACAGACTATACACGAACCCTTACATTCGTTGCCTGGATTAGTCTTTTTTAAACAATTAAAACAAAGTTTCAGACACATCAGCTTGTTTGTGCGACGTTTGCGTGTGACTTGTTTGCGGCAAATCTGTCAGATTTGTTGAAAGGTTTACCTTTATTTTTGTTATTCGTTAAGGATGGTTTCGATTTTAGATGAATGCTAAAATCCATCCTATAAATTGCTTCGAGTGTTCCGCACCTGTGTGAGAGAAAGTCTAGAGGAGTCTTCAGAATGAGAACCTAGTCATCATCGCTTCTCATCTCCAACTCTCGAACAGAGCTTTTAGAGCCTCAATGTGGTGGCGTTCCTCGTCGATTAAATTGCGAAGTTGGGCATGTGATTTCTTTTGCAAAGACGGCAGTCTAAGCAGTAATCTTGTATGCTGTTGTGCTCGAAGCCATTTTTTCTGGTAGCGTTCACACATAAATTTCCATGCGACGTCGTAATGTTCGTCGCTTATTTACAATGATTGAATGATTTTTGCAGCATCTCCTGTAAGTGCTGAGCGAAGATGGCACAGTTTTACTACCCTTGTTACTGAAGGTTGAACGCGAACCATGGATTTGAAAAAGTCGTGGAAGGATTGCCATTGTTGGTAGTTTCCGTCGAAAGTTGACAGCATTATTTTTGGTCAGTTGAGCATTGGATTCGATTTAGGAAGTACATGACCGTGTCTAATGGGTGTTTGAATATCCAATGCCGATTGTTTTTGAAAACCGGTTCAAGTTGCAATAAAATTTTTAATAACAAAATTTGTTTTGAGGAATCCGCATTTTTTAAAAGAATAGATAACACTACGTTCGTTATAATGGGAATGCATGTTATTAATTGTAATAATATACATTTATGGAAATTACATAGAATTTGAGAGACAAATTCGAGCGCGAACCACGAGATACGTGATGAGAATGTATTCGTTATAGTCGAAGGAGCTTTAACAAAAGAGAATTTACTATCAACAAAATACTGTTTTCGACCATTAATTAAAAAAATATGCGGAAATATACAAAGACCGAGGGCAAGGCCCCATTGAAATACATTAACGAGCACGAAGCGCAAAAACCAACAGTCGCGCGCCATAAGCGCCCTCAAACGTGCGAGCAAAATCTAGTTCTAATAGTTTTAATGAAGCTAATAATCTTGCAGAACCACCTTCTTTGATTAAACTTCTCTATTTATCATTTTTAACATTTCAAGTTGGAAAATTTTAGTATTTAGAAGATAATTTAACAATTTTCTTATAGAGACATCTTTTTTGATTGCGAATTCAACTGTTTTATTAAAAATACGTTCTTATTCCATTGTTCCAGTGGAATATTTAACAAAATTATCTAATAAACTTTCAATTATTTAAACAAATCCCATTCGTGTAAGGAATGTTTTTTTCCAAAAATTCGTTAATGCGTCAGTTTATTTTCATTAACGAGCACAAATTAATTTTAAATAAATTTTCAAAGATTGAATTAATAAATTATTATATATTTTCACTTAATAATAACATTAAACTAATAATTTGTTTACATAATTAGAAACTAATAAACCAATATTGATAAATACTCCACTAGACCCAAAGTAATAAGTTTTAATTTTAAAAAAAAATCGGAAGGAAGTTATTAAAAGAAATGCCATTTGTTGCAATAATTAAAAATTTAAGAGCTAATCCTAATAAAGTTTCGACTATACCAATAGTAATCATTTTTTGGCAAAAACGTAATAAAAAGTGAAGCAAGTTCTATTTTTTGAATAATTAAAAAATAAAATAACCAATCATAATAAATCATCCACTTGACCAATATTAATAATTTCAAGCGAAAGAAGACCAGAATACAGATTACAAAAGGTTAATTTCATGAAATATTGACATTTGTGGTTTTAAGGGTAGTTTTCAGGCACTCGTAGGGATGTGCTAGGGGTTTCATACCCACATATCAAACCCTACAAGCCCCTATACTTACCTATCCCATTTTTTCAAAACTTAAAAAATTATTACAAAAACTCAATTAGATGATTTTTCCCCATGTGTTTTATATGGGAAACAACAAGTCAAAACTGTCAGCTGTAAAAATAAAAACAAATAAATAAAAATTATGAAATTTCTTTTTTTAGCTCCCTTAATGTGCATTTTTGGTTCACATCGTAAGCAAAAAAATATATAATTTTACTGGAAAATCGAAAATTCTGATTTTGATTGAACAAAAACTAATAAATAATCAAAATTTCCATTCTGCGATCAAAAAAAAAAGATCTACAGATTTGTAATTGTTCACTTTTTGATAGGACGCGTAGTTTTTGTTTTACTCGTAAAAGACGGCATTAAAAATATAAAAATAATATTTTTGAAAAAAACGAAAGGTACTAAAAGAAAATAATTGGACGAAAGTTTTTCACGCAAAAAGAATACACAAATTTTTTATTACTCATTTTGAAATTAAACTGCATTTTTCATCATTTATGCTACTGTTAATATTATTTTTGAAATTTCTCAAATGAGTCCGAGGTGTGTTATTTCAACCTTAATATTTTTCAAAAACATTTTTTAGTAGCGATAATTGTTTTTTTTAAATTCTTCGAAACTTGCGAAAGAATAATTATCAAATCTGGAAAATTTGAGTTGATGAAAGGTAGAAAAAGGAAGGGATTATTAAGTCATCCCTTCTTTTTTTGCAAGACTAGGGGTTATAAATTCACAATAAATGGCCTGCTTTTCACAGTTCATACGAAAAGTTTTTATTAAAAAGTTTCCTTGTGAAGAATGCGAATTCTGCTAGCGATCTGCGCTTTAAGCGTATTTCCTTCTTCGATAATTTGTTATCCCGGTTTTCCTAAACCTGAGTAAGTACTATTACTTTCAATATTTGTGGACGTTCGACAATTTTAATGAATTTATTATATTTTCCTATACAAAACTATATTGCATTTAACAATTAATTAAATATGTACAGGTTTGATACAAAATTCCAATTTCGAAAATCCATTCATTTCTTTTTTTTACGTAAATAATTTTTAATGTTTCCTGACCATTATACATTCAACTTTGGGTTATAAAAAGAATCTTAAACGCAGAAGAACAATAATTTAAATGCAAAATAATTTTCGTATCTATATTTATTTTTTAGACTTTCCGAGACATTCCATAAACAAATATGAATTTTTAATGAGAATGTTTATTTTTCAACCAATAAAATCAATTTTCTACGCAGAAAGACTAATTTTCAACAAAACAAATAAAGCTTCCACTTTAAATGATAAACTTCAAATTGAAAAAAAAATTCTCAACAAAAAATATTTTAAAAAATTTTAAACTAAATATTTAAATTTTCAACCAGTGACATAAATTTTTAAGTAAGCCCAACAATTTTTACCAACGTTGATTTTTTTTTAACAAAATACATGAATTTTTAATTAAAAATATATATTTGGAATACAGAAGTTTAATTTTCTATAAAAAAAGAACTTTTTAAAGCTAATTCATCAATTTTCAATCAAATACTTGATTAATTTTTATATTTGATTTTTCAAAACATGTGAGAAAAATTTTTGACCAAAACAACATTTTTAACTAAACTAGTTCTATTCTGATCCAAAACAGATTATTTTCAAAACAAAATAAGAAATTTTCATCAAAAGACTTAAATGTGCCAACAAGAAAGATTTTTCAGTAAAAAAAATTTTTAAACTTTCCTTTTAATATAAAAATTGAATTTTGAATGGAAAAAATGTCTACAAAAGCTGTTGATTTTTAATCGAAAAATATAAAGTTTTACCCTAAAAATGGGAGTTTTAATCAAGTTCATTACATGTTCAGGAAAAAGGATAAATTGCAAAGAAAAACTAGAACTTACATTTTCAGATAAAGAAAGAATTTAAGAAGAATCTTAACTAATTTGAGAAATTGAAAAAAAAATTATATTAACAAAAAATTTGAAATTTCAAAAACACATGAATTTTCCAGCGAAAATTACATTTTTTTAAAGAGAAGCATTAACTTTTAATTACATGAAATAAACTTTTCACATATAAGAAATTATTTAAATTATAAGTAAGAATATTAATTTTGTGGCTAAACATTTTTTATGAAAACAAATCAGTTTATTTTTCAAACAAACAAAGAAGATCATCTTTCAACCAAAATGATGAATTTTCATGCTGGGTGATTAATTTTAAAGAAAATAGTCATATATTAAGTTGAATTAAAATTCAATTCAGACAAATTTTTTGTTACAAAATAACTGCATTGTCAAATAAAACTAATTAGTTTTTATTCAAATAGTTTAGTTAAAAAAATGTATTTTCAACGAAAAAATTAGATTAAAAAAAAATATACATATATATATATATATATTTTTTTTTTTGAAAAAAGAACATTTTTCATAAACAAATTTCTTGCATCTGTATCAGAGGAAGATAAATTTCTTACAAAAAAATTAATGAAATTGGAAACTGAAGGCTCAGTTTTCACACAAGAAGATTCATTTTTTTCCAAAAGAGCACGGATTTTTAACAAAATAGTTGAATCTTCACATGAGAAAACCTAAATTCTTAACAAAATAATGAAATATTAAAATTTTAAGTAAAGAAATTATCTTCCGAAGCATATGATTTCTAAAGAAAATAGTAAAATATTTGACAAAAAGTAGTATTTTTGAAAAATTAAAAAATTATGTTAGCACGTTTTCTTCAATAAATCTAATGTCAGTAGGTCTTAATTTTCAATTAATTAGCAGAGGAAACCGCACAATATCATACATAGCAAATTACAGAAAAACGCTATACGTAATTTTTTCATGACACCTAAACTTCAACTTCAGTGTATCAAAATTGTTTAGACTTTCGAAAAATTCCATATCCTGCAGCAAACATGTATTTAAAATTCTCCCTGCATCTGATTTGCATAATTAATAATAGAAATTTCATTCCTTAGCATTCAAGATGTTTACAACAAAGAACAAGGATTTGAAGTTTTTTTCTTTGAAGACAACCAACTCTACTTCAAAAACAGTCATTCTAATTCACTCTGTGCCTTTCGTGCAAAGAATAAACCCAAATTTTGCACTTCTCTAGGTATACAAATTCTATTTATTTTCTTCTGCCGTATTGAAATAATCTTTAATGGTGACATTTTTCAGGGTTTCGTAGCCCTTAACCCATAACTGAGATAAAGAAATGATTTCTTATTTAAAAAAATTAATTTTCAACTATTAAAAATCTTAAACTTTTAATTCATATTTTCGTTGAGTTTTTCTTTAAAATTATTAATTTTTAGACCAAACAAACAAACCTAATATATGAATATGAATTGCAGTGCCGAATACTAACAAGTTCTACAACTGTAATTAATACATATGCCATCTGCAAATAACTTATAGTTAAAAGAGGTAAAAATCCGTTAACAATGGCTTCAGAAAAATTTTTTGATGTTTTGCCAAGCATCGGTTTTGATTCCTCTAGAATCAAACCGAAAGGCCTATGACAAAGCCGCCGAACGCATCCTCGGGTTGCAGATAGAGGGTTCCTGTACCAAGGGTTTCGGGACCAGGGGTGGTCCCAAAGGAATTAACCCCCAAGCGGAGGTGTGCAAACCGTGCCGAAAGCTGAATGCCACCTGGGTGAGGTGTCTAGAATGGTGACTCTAAGATCCCGGGCAACCTCTCAGAGTACGAAGCCTTATCCTTGTATTCGGGGCTCTACAAGGATGGACGAACCCTTTTCCCTAGCTTCTCGTGGGAACAACAATGAT
>JAAAKG020142057.1:0-11709 GCA_010014905.2 Druon quercuslanigerum
GAGCGCGTAGCGCGAGGTGAATACACTATCGAGCGCGAAGCGCGAGATGAATAACTAATCGAGCGCGAAGCGCGAGACCCAACAAACTTGCGAGCGAAGCGAGCCGCGCGCGATGAGAATGTACCCGCGAAGCGGGCAGATTTTTTCGTTAACAACTCTGCAGTCCAATAATTAGTACAGCTAATCACCAAACTGTCCCAAATCCAGATATCTGAAATCTGCAAGTTTGTCTAGGAAATGCATAGCGCCCTCTATTGTATAAAATTGCAGGCTTCAATGCCGTAATTATTATCCCTAATACCCCATTTTCAAAACAAAATATGTATTATTTTAACCCTCCGTTTGGTGCATGTTTCGATAACCTTCGCTTTGGAACATGTGGTCTGGCCACCCTTTTATGCTTCCATACAAACTTGTGGAAATACTGCGTTTTCTAAGGTGTATTGAAATGGATTTATATAGGATTAAGATATCTATTTTTTTCTTATTCTTAGCGGCTTTTGCGTATGTTTAATTACCTACTGAGGTAAAAATAAAAAAAATTGAAGGAAAAACATCAATTTCACTAGTGAAGAAATTTTTTTCCATTCATTTTTACGCGTTATTTCGATCTATATTATTCTTATAAGTGGATTTTATACGGATAAGAAAGAAGTAAGGGAAGCAAGGAGATGTATGAGAATTATGTGAGTGGAATTAGGGGAAGTAGAAGATGGAGAAATAAGGGAAGTGATGGGATTGGAAGTGTAGGATGTAAGGGGCTGGAAAGTAGGATAAGTGGATGTAACTATGTGATGCGAGGGGATGAAGAGGAGGGAGAAATTAGACAAGTGAATTAAAGTAGGGGAATTGAGAAAAGGGAAAGTAGAAGAGAGAGAAGTAAAGAAAGGGAGGGTAGAAATGGAATTAGGGAAAGTAGAAGATGGAGAAATGAGGGAAGTGATAAAATAGGAAGTGTGGAATGTGGGACGTTGGGAAGTAGGAGAAGCCAGTGTAAGTGTGGGATTTAAGGAGAGGAGAACTAAGCAAAGAAGTTAGGGAAGTGAAGGAGTAGAAAGTAGACGTGAGGAGTGCGAACAATTTGAGATGATGACGTGTAGAGGAGGAAGAAGTAAATGAAAATAGGGGAATTGAGGAGAGGAACCGTAGATGAGGGAGAAGTAAAGAAAGGAAGGGCGGAAGTGTGGAAGTGAAATTAGGGGAAGTAGAAGATGGAGAAGTTAGGGAAGTGATGGAATCGGAAGTGTGGGATGTGACGGGAGGGGAAGTAGAGAAAGGTAAAGTAAGGAAAGTGAAGGAGTGGTAGTAGAAGTGAGGAATGTGAACAATTTGATTGGATGAGATATAGAGGAGGGGAAGGCAAGAGAAGTAAATGAAAGTAGGGGAGACGGAAAGTACATGAGGGGGAAGTAAAGAAAGAGAGGGGAGAAGTGTGCAAGTGGAATTAGGGGAAGTAGAAGATAGAAAGGTGAGGAAGCAGTGATAGAATTGGAAGTATAGGATGTGAGAGATTGGGCAGTGTGAGAATCCAGTATAAGTGTAGGTTTTGAGTAGAGGGGAATAAATTAAAGGAGAAGTCTGGAAAGTGAAGAGGTAGAAAGTAAGAGAAGTGAGAGATGTGAAGGATGTTAGGGGTTGTGATGTAAAGGATGGAGAAGTAAGAGAAGTGACGGGAGTGAGATAGTGCGGAGAAAGATAGTAGATGAGGGGAAAGTAATAAAAGTGAAGAGTGGAAAGTAGGGATAATGAGGCTCTGAGCAGTGTGGGAAGGGAGTCAGTGAAAGTGAGGATATAAAAAAGTTTATTTAGCCCACTTTTTAATAATTTTTTTATAAACAAATGCAATTTTTACTCACTCCTCTATCTCAAATTGAATTTTTTTATGAGGTATGTAGTAAATATAATTGCCACCATGAAAATACAATAACGGTTTTGTGATCGCAAAGTTAGGTGCTGAAAAATAAAATTTTCATTCAATTTGTGAACGAAAATACCAGCCACTTACTGAACAAAACATGAATGAAAGAAAGACAGCTCGCGCGAGTGGCGCGCACAGAAAATTTAATTTTTTCAGCATTTAACGTTGAGATCACAATACCGTTTTTGCATTTTCATGTTGTTAATTATATTTACTACATACATCATCAAAAAACTATCAACTTGCGATGGAGCACTGAGTAAAAATTGCATTTGTTTTTAGAAAAATTATTTAAACAATTACTTAAATAAACTTTTTTCCATAGTTTTTTATTTTGTTGTGCAGTGCATTTATTGTGAGTTATGTCTGTATTTTTCAAATTCTTCAACAAAATTTTTACAAAATATTTAATTGCAAAAATAAATAATAAACAATTGAATTTTCTAAAAACGATGGGGTGGGGTATTGTTGAACTGATGCATACTTGAAAACTGCGACACTAAATAATGTTCATGCCTTCACGAAAAATGGCGTGCCCACTTCAGGAATTTTTACTCGTATGAGGAGTGAGTGATGTGATGGCAATGGAAGCAGGAGAATTAAGGTTTACCTTATAACCAACGCACGCGATCGTCTGGATGATACTTAACCAAAAATATAAAAAATAAAAAGCTATCCGAGAAGTTAGCGCTAGAAAGTTTTATCTCTCGGAATTGAGCAGGATGAAGCTTAAAGTTGGCCAACACTACAAGATGCTCGCTCGCTCCATCAACTCATGAAAGTTCACTCTCGGGCGCGCAAACCATGAAGGTGCCACTTCTCGCTAGCCTGATAGTCTGCCGTAAAGTGGCACCTTCATGCTTTGCTCGCCCGAGATAAAAATTTCATAATTCGATGGAACGAGCGAGCACCTTTTAGTTTTGGTCAACTTCTAGCTTCACCTTGCTCAATTCCGCGAGCAAGACTTTCTAGCTCTAACTTCTCGGTTTGCTTTTTATTATTTATATTTTTGGTGGAGTGCCGTCAAGACGTGTCGCGTGCGTTGACATCCTAACGTTAGGATGCCTCGACATGTGTATGCAAGATGCTAAGAGAATATAAAATGTAGTTTAAATGGGAAAATACCAAGAGAAACCAAGAAAACGCGGTAAAATGTTCAAAATGCATTATATTTCATACATTTCCATATAAAATATATAGGGTTACAACCAGACCATATCTACCAACCCGAAGTATATTCAAATAAATATCCTTGTAACTGAGGAGGTAAAAATCAAAATCTTTTTGATGTTTCCCATTAATTATATCGCTTGGAATAGTCCAAATCGAGCTAAACATCATGGTCGTGGTATCCTTTCAATTTTTTTATAATGATAAAAATGATTTTTTAAATGATAAAAACATTTGTATTTAAATGCTCAATAATTTACACGTATAGAATGGAAGGTAATAACACAATTTAACTGAAATTTTTTTAACTTTTTATAAATTATAGAATTCAAAGGTTTAGATTCAATTCCAAAAAGTCTAAATCCACGTTATCATTCGCAATGCTCTAAATTAAAGAATCAATAAATAAAATTTAAAATTTTCTAAATTTTATTCTTTCAAGCGATTTTAAGCTGGAAGCATCGCAAATTGAAATATTAAAATTTTTTTAACTGAATACTTCATAAATTAGAAGTTAAATTATTTTTCTTTCTAATAGTTATAACATTTTTCCAGAAATTATAAATATTTCAATAAATGGTGAATGATACATTTTTTTATCGAAAATTTTAAACTTCAAACACATCAAATATTTAATTGTTCAAGTCTTCAAGTCTGCATTTTGAAATTCTTTAAATAAAAAATTTAAGCCTAAAAATAAAAATCTAAAATGGAAATTTTAATTACGCAATGTAAAGTGAATGATATCATATTTGAAAAAGATAAAAATTTAACTAATTATTTCAAAAGCTGTAAAATCGAACTGTGACAGGTTTTTCTTCTAAAGATTTTTAAAATTACCAGTAAAAAAAAATTCTGTCAAATAGACTGTTTTGTGGCACCTTATTTCACTTCGTCCAAAAGCTTATCTTTCTCTTAGAAAGATAAACGGTTTCTCTTCGAAGATAAACGCTTTCTCTTGTTTTCCTTTGACATTTTCGTAACGCGCATAACCTAAACGCGCATAACCTAACTCCTAAACACTGAATGACTAAAAGCGAACGGAAGGGAATGTCCTGCGACATTTTTGCAACAGACGACAAGTCCTAAATCCTACAAGTCCTTAAATTATTGTAGTGGGTTTTCTTTTGGCTTTCTAGAACAGAATTAAAAGTCAGGTCTTCTATGACGCGGCGCGGCTCAGTAACGTAAATGAAAGTGTCAATATTATATGCTCAAAACCTGTCTGTCAAGTGCAAACTTATAATGAAGTGCGGTTATGATTCTGGCAGTCATGGAAAGTAATTTTGAATCAAAATGTGTAAGCGCAACATCTAAAAAAACGTAATATTGCTCGAAGTGCGCAGGCGCATCAGCTAGAAATACTCTTTTTATAAATACTTTTTATCATGATTTCGGAATTTAACACTTTTCGCACGCTATTTAAGCCTCAAAAAGCGAACATTCCGTGCACGTATTACAAAAAATTAGAAATTAAAATTCAAAACAGGCGGACAATTTCTATGTGCGCCTTAGTATTTTCTAATATTGTAGTACATGCATGTCTTGACTTAAACTGCCTTTTTTTGTTTGACAAATCTAGAATAGAAAAAATCTAGCAGTAAAAATTAAAAAAGGGCGGCCAATTTTTAGAGGAATTACTGTCAAATTGGTAGCAAACTTGAAGTTGAATCAAACATTTCTTTTTTCTTCCACTTCTTCTCAAATATAATTTTCACTCACCTCGCTCTTTTCGTACTCCAAGCTGACATTGCATGTCAAGATATAAGCATTTTCAACTCTCTTGGGCATGTCTGGATGTCTGGATCCATGGTCCATAACAATTCCTTTTACGAGAGTCGTGTCAGAAGCAGTTCTGTGCTGCATCTCCATGATCTCAATCATATGGAGATCGATTTGATCATTTTCTTGGCGAATGTTGAGTACAGCATCAACGCAAATCTCCGTTAGTTTATCAGCCACGCTGGGATGGATTTTGGTCCTCAAAGAAGTCCTTGCCACATCAACCAAAATCTCTCGGGAAGGTTCAGCAGCGATTTTCATCGAGTCGAGGATTTCGATGGATTTAGCTCTTGCGAGTTCGAAACCATCAGTGAGCATCCTTGGATGAAGACCTTCGGAAATGTAGAGCTCTGCTTGTTTGAGGAGTTCTGCAATAAGTAGTACTGTGCTAGTGGTACCGTCGCCGGTCATATCATCTTGAGCTGTTGATGCTCGGGCTATGAGGGAAGCTGTTGGATGTTGGATTTGCATCTCTTGGAGCAGAACGTTACCGTCCTTGGTGATTTTAATGTCTCCAGCCCCTGACACCAGCCTGTAAATATTCAATTTAGAATTTTCTAGGATTTCTTTCAAGATATACGCTCGTTTTGCAACTTTGGAGGAAAATGCAATGAGTGAAATACAATTTAAAAAAAAATTTAATCTTGCATAGAAAATATAATCTTTTAAATAAACATTGTATCTTCTGTACCTATCTTAATAGAATCATGTAACTCGGAGACATTACAAAATATAGCAAAATCTATAAAACCATAGAAGGATCTTTCTAAAAGTCATACGAATCAATAAATTCAAAACTCACCACCGATTATTGTGCAATAATTTCTTTTGAAACGTTTTAAGTCAACATGTTAAAAAAAGTTGACTTGCCAACATAGCAACGTTGCATGAGAACGCCAATTTGGTGGGAAAATAACTCATGGCATATCGAAAATGCCAACAGGGGTACCAACATAACACATGATAACAGCAATGTCCGCATTGATTGTTAATAATTATTGGTTTTTTTGTAAGCTTCATACGATTAGAAGGATTAGTGACACCTGTTCACCTTTTAATAACAGTGCTGTTCCTCTTTCATTAACAGGTCTAACTAACTAATTAGTGACAGAAACACGTGATAGGGCTAAACAATGTCGACGTTTATTTCTGATGAGGCAAATGAGTAGAAAACGCACAATAAATATTTTTTAACAGTTTTCAGATGGGAAAATTGTATACTTTTCAACACTCAACATTAGGTAAATACACTTTAGATTTCAACAATTCAATTTGGTAAATATTTCGAATAGTAAGTAGTATGATATCATTAAAAATGCCTTTTCTAACGAATTGGCGTATTACTTTAGGACCAGAGTCCATACAGTATCAAATAGAGGCTGTTATTACTTGATATACGCGTATGGCTATGCTTCCGGACATCTTAACCTCCAAGGCATTCACTGACGCGCGACTGTAACAATAAACTTTTCAAAGATTTTTGCGATAAGAATGACCATTAAAGTTGGAGACAAGTTAAAAAATTAAAGTTAATGGCAATAACGTTTTTTCACTCCAAACACGACTGATTCTCCTTCAAATAAATTTCCCATGATCCTGTCACTAATTTGCCCCTTTACGAATTTTCGGACCATTCAATATTATTGCTCATAATGAATCCATGGTTCAAATCTTTGCCCTCCAGACACCTTCTCACCAACACAAAAATTCGTTAAACGCTGTCCCTACATACTTATAAAAGTTTAACTGCGAGAGGCGCGCGTCTTGATGGCAGCACCTGTTTTTTAAATATTTTTTTAACACCGCTTTGAAAATTATTCCCCTGACATATTTACTTGGAATTTAATATTAAAGCATGCTACGTTTTACTAAGCCTTTGTTTACATTTTGATTTCAATTAAATGCTTCAGTCGACAAAAGAATGGAACATGACTGAGAAAATACATTATACAATTAAGAAATATTACTATTCGCATATTTATAAATTACTGCTAGAACATTTTCTCGAAAAAGTTGTCTACAATCCCGTGACGTCATTCTAAAATACTCAATTCAAACCAACGTGGACTTCTCGCTCTACGAGCCTCTTTGTTTAAATAGGCAACCACTGCCGCTGTTGTGATCATGATATTTCATGATTTACGTCCATTGACGTTATTTTTTATTACGTGCATTACGTCCATTGACTTAACTTTTTGCATGAAGATGTGGTTTGCATGTCTAATGCGATGAAAATTACTGAAAACACTTAGGACAATGCTGATCATAGCTTTGCTATGCAAATACATAAAAATTTAACCATACAGGGACAGTGGTGAAGAAACTGCGCAGTTTTTTAATAAGCGTGTATACGGGACATCGAATAAGTGAACTTTCGACTGGGCGATCGTTAGAATATGTGGAAGTTTATTGTATTAAAAATGTTCAGACCTTGCTAAAATTGATAATATTTAAGTTTTAGGGAGTCGCTGATTTCAAATCTGATCTTGGAATTTTTTTAGTTCAAAATAACGGATTCAATATGACGGAGAATTATTAAAAATATTCGGACCTTAATAAAACTGATGATAGGGTAAACAAGAGTATTACCGACATCCTTCTAGTGAACGACCAATGAAAATGCTTTTATTAGATATCGAGATATAAAATAGATACTTGTTCATGCATAAATATTCTATTAGCCATGTAATTGATATTTCAATATTTATTCAGTACAAAATTACTGAATTTATATTAAGGAAATACCATTTTCTTTGCCACCAACAGAATGACATGCTGTAACAATCAAAATTAGTAATTGTGTTAATTTGCAAGTCTTCTGAAAGTTAAAAGGTATTTCTTGCTTTGTAGTACTTGCAGAGGTTAGATGATTATGTTTTGAAATATAATTAAATAAATATCAATTTCAAATTGGAGTAGATGTAATCTATTTGAAATATTCTTATCGTACCTTGAAAACCAGTGAACGACATACGTATCTTTTAGTGAACGACACCCAGCAGAAGGAAGTTTTTAGGGAATTATACGCATTTTTTTATTGATGTCCATGTTGCTATGATTGCTATTTGCTTTCTTCATCCCTAGGACATCGCCTTCTAAGAATCTTTAAAGCTTAAAATCTTTTTAATTGATTTTAATTTCCGAACCTCAAAAATTAATCACGGACACTGGAGAATGAATTTGACAAACTCGTGAACTGATCAAATGAACATAACCATACAATATCGAAGGTATTTCTTTTCGACAAAAACTTTGTCCTTTCTTTTAAAAATACCCTTAATGATACAAAATAATGTTCTTCATTGTCTAAAGCAAATAAATTACATAATATTTCCTACAAATAACTTTCTAAATTCTTTTAAATTTAAAATCAATACCGGTGTCGTTCACTAAATTTAGGGTGTCTTTTTCTGGATTTGAATAAATTATTTATAAATAATTATAACAATACTTTGGCATCGAATAATTATATTACTGGGTACTGCCTGCAAACGGAAAAAAATCTGCCCTTTCAGATGAATTCATGTTCGTTACCCAACAATAAGCATATAAATTAATATTCTCCTATTTCTAAAAAATGTATCTTACGATGTTTACCCCTGTTTACTTTACCCCTGTTTACCCTACTTAGGTTTTTGGGGTCACTGATTTCAAAACTAGCGTTGGATTTTAAAAATTCAAAATGGCGAACATGAATTAATTAAACGTTCGGATTTTGATTAAATGGATCAAACTTAGGTTCTTCGGTCCGCTCAATTGAAATCTGATGTTGGGTTTACAAAATTCAAAATAACGGATCTAATATGGAAGACATGAATTATTAAAAATGTTCGGACCTTAAGGCCATGTGACGAGTGGATCACGTGATCAGATTCCTCCCTTAACGAAACTTTTCTTTATTCCTAACTTATTTCCACGCGAAGCGCCACATCCAGTTGATGAACGCAAAGCGGAACGTTACCGCAATCCTGACACTTCACATTTGATGTCCTCCTCTTTTTTTGACATAACATTCGATACATTGCTTTTAAACGTTTTTGATCATTTTCGTCCGCCATATTGGACCCGCGATTTTGAATTTTTTAAATTAAGTATCAGATTTCAATTCAGCGACCCCAAAAACCTAAGTATCATCAATTTTATAATGGCCTGGATATTTTAAATGATTTATGCCCGCCATTTTGAATTTTAAAAATCCAACATCAGATTTTAAATCAATAACCTCAGAAACATCTGTACAACCAATTTAATCGAGATCCAAGCATTTTAAACATTTCAGCCCGCCATATCACATAATTGTTCTGTCTCGAAAACATTTTGTAGCATTACGGAGTTCTTATGAAGTAAGTAATATTATCGACTTAGTTTTGCATTTTTAGGGTTTCTTACGAAACCCTAAAAATGCGCAATCGGTGAACTGGCTGTACGTCCGTTATCGAGAACCCTGCTTTAAAAGCTGAACATAGACTTGCTATGCAAAAACATGAAAATTTATCCCTTTTTACTCAAAATCACCCTATTAGAACGCTTAGCGTAAAAACTATTACGTCCATTGACTTAACTTTTTGCCAGATGTGGTTTGCATGTCTAATGCGATGAAAATTACTGAAAACACTTAGGACAATTCTGATCATAGCTTTGCTATGAAAATACATAAAAATTTAACCGTCTTACTCAAAATAACTCTGTTAGTACTTCTAGCCCCATAGCCTAAGTTAAATGCTCATAATAGTGTTTCTATACAAAAACATGACAATTTAGGCATTTTGATTGAAATATTGTCAAAAACAAAATATGAAATAAAATTTTTTTAAATCCTAACTGTACCGCTCCTGCAAAAAGACAAAAGGTCCTCCAGGGTAGGTTTTATAGAAATATAAATAAGAACTCTATATTAAAGCTGTGAAAACATTAGCAATTTTTCAGCATGGAAGGGAGTATAAAACTCAGTGCTTATCTAGTTTACCATCTTATAAATTTTTAAATTGCAATTTTTTTCGATATCACAAATACAGTAAACTTCCACCTATTTTAACGGCCGTGAAACCTACACAACCAATAATTTTAAGGCTAGAGGGGCCCCCACCTCTACTGCGAGTCGTCAGGATGTTTTTGTCAAGCGGCGCTCTTTGGCTGTCCCGTTCTTGTATCAATGACGATGCTGCAAGCAACTTTTCCAACTGCGCATGCGCCGAAAAGCACGGATCTATTTGAAATCAATGAATACTGTCAATAATTATACATATAAATACACCCGACTCATAGTGTAGTAACTCGCGGTGTCGTAATTTCCAGAATTGCTGACCTACGCAGTTTCTCAGCATAAGGGGCGAGAGACGTTGTGCGATACGCACATGCGGAGATTGCGCAATATTATAATTCAGACGGACCCGATTTGCGCAGTTGAAAAAGTCGTGGACAGTTAGCGCTTTTGCGCATCATGCATGACAGTGTTTTTGTTGACGTACGAAGATTTTCCAACTAAAAATCAGTATAATAGGATCATAAACCGACTTAAATATTTCGCGGAAAAGCGAGTTTTGTGGCATAATATCGCGGTCATGAACGAATATGTGGAAATGTCCGGAAGGTTAGCACAGTGCTTAACACAGGAATGTAAACAAACTTTTGGAGAAAACGTAAAAGTAAACTAAACGTAAAATTAAGTTTGAATATTAATATTTTTAAAGTGTAGAATTCCAGGATAATTAGTCTGTAGTCAGGAAAGTTACCACATTGGACTACCACTGTATATGACTATTTGAAGAAAATTTTCTAAATGTAAACTTAAGTTATACAGGTCTCAATATTAATATTTTTTAAGTTCAGAATGTATTTTCTCAGGTTTGTTCCATTCTTTTGTCGATTGACGAACTTTCTGTGTCAATAAAGGAAATAAAAATATAAAAAATGTGGGGTTAGCGTATTAAATCGGGTAATCTCACCTCGAATTTCGGTCAGATAATTGCATTTCATGACACTGAAAGGTCGTCAGTCGAAAAAAGAATGGTACACGACTGAGAAAATACATTCTACAATTAAGAAATATTACTATTTGTACATTTATGATTTACTTTTATGTTAAGAATATATTCTCGAAAAAGTTATCTGCATTCGCCTGATGTCATGTTAAAATACTCCACTCAAACCAACGGCCTCTCGGGCCTCTTTGTAATTGGTCAGCTACTGACGAGGGCGTGACTGTGCAGCCCATACAGTGAACGTGGTTTGGATACAGATTTCAGGATGATTCGGAATGGATTCCTATCCGAAACTTTCGAAAGGGGAACTGGAGAAGGACAAATTCAATTTTTTCTACACTGCACTATACGGGAATTGTGTAACAATTATAGATGCACGTATTAATTATTTCCTAATGTTTCAGGGATTTGAAGACATTTATTATTTGTATTTTCTATGTTTAAAGCCTGAAAAACCAAACTGTCCTTATTCAGTTGTCATGCTCATATGTAATTTTGAAATTAATTTATTCGTGTAAAAGGACAAATTATTTTTTTTATATTTCTAATATATAACGGTAAATAGAGTTCTAGGTTACTTGAAATTATTAAAAAGATAATTAACAAAAATGGTACTTATCCAATTGGCATTCTCATGTCTTCAAATTTAGGACCTTAAAACTGAACAATGTTAATTTTGAAGTTTTAAATATAACTTTAAGTTAAAGCACTCTTTAACTGTTAAAATTGTTTTTGGATTATTTCCAACTGAACTTGCTGTTCTCAAAATTAAACATTTTAAAAGGTAAAATTGCAGTTTAGGCCCTTTTCTTAAAAGTAGGGTTAGAAAATAAATGTCGGCATAATGGGCTTCCTTTT
>JAAAKG020142058.1:0-11709 GCA_010014905.2 Druon quercuslanigerum
GTCTATATCAATATTATTAAAATATTGATAAATCTTAAGATTGTGAAAAAAATGTCTTTATCTCCGCTGGGATCTGATAAATATAATTATATATTATTTTAAATTTTAAATAAAAAAGAGATAAACTTTCAATCAAATAAGACTAATTTTCTACCAAAATAATTGAAATAAAGAAAAGAGAGATTTTTTAACAGAAGAGGTAAATTTTGAAACAAAAAAGCCATATTTTGAACCAAGATAGAAAAAAATTTCTTATAAATAATTTTTGACTTTTTATACCTAAAAGACAAATTTTTTTTATTAATTGAGCAATTTTCAAGCCAAAAGGATGAATTATAAACAAAATAGTGAATTTTCAACAAAATAGTTGGACTCTACCAAAATAGTTTAATTTTTAACACACTACATGAACTTTCAACCAGATTATTGACTTTTGCTACAAAAAATATTAATTTTCTAAAATAATATTTTAATTTTATAGCGCAAAAAAAACGAATTTAAAACGAATGAATTAAATTTTCAACAATAGAGTTGACCTTTTAATCCAAAAATATGAATTTTCAACAAAAAATATCATTTTCAACAGATTAGTTGAATTTTCTGCCATTTTCAAACAAAGTGGGCGAATTTTTAACAAAAAAGTACATTTCCAGCCAAATAGCTGAGTTTTCTACTAAAACATTTCAATTTTCTACCCAAAAAAAATTGAAACAAAGAATTGAATTTTTAACCAAACAGATGGACCTTTAACCAAATCAGATTAATTTTCTACCAAAAAAGTTGAATTCAAAAAAGAGAGATTGTTTTACCAAAAGAGATCAATTTTGAAGAAAAAAATATCTAACCGAGAACTTTCAAACAAACAACTGAATTTTTAACAACGTATTTCATTTTTTAAATAGTAACAAAGATGCCCTAAAAGTTAAATTTTCAAGGCGAAAAAACAAATATTTTAAAAGACAGTTTAATTGTCAATCAAGATGAACGAATTTACAATCCAAAAATGCGAGTTTTCAACAAAACAGTTTAATTATTTTCATCAAAAAATCCAATTTTCAATAAATAAACTTGCGTTTTCACCAACTTTATTCCGGCAATTTAAATTTTCAACCAAATAGTAAATAGTTGACTTTCAAACTAAAAACGATCAATTTTAAATAATAAATGAAAAGAATGAAATTTGCAGGTGAAAACGTTGGTTTTTAATTAAAAAAAAGAATTTTTAATAAAATAGTTAAAGTTCAACCAAGTAGTTAAATTTAGAAATCATATAAAGATAAAAAGAATAATTTCCTGTTAAAAACAAAGGAATTTTAAAGAAAATCGTCAAATATTCTTTCAATAAAAAGAAAGTTTAACAAAGAGGTTCTAATTTCAATGAAAAAATATGAATTCTAAATAAAAAATGTAATGCATAAATTTCCAATTTAAACGGCTCGCTTTTGAGTCAAAAAAGAATAGTTAAATGACAAGTAAAATAAGAATAAAAAACAATGAATTTTCAACAAAATAGGTAAATTTTTAACCAAATGTGTAAAACTTTAAACAAGAAAGACTTGTCCTCAGCCAAAAATATAAGCTTCGACTTTTTAACCCGAAAGAACTAACTTTCAACCCAAAAATAATTGTATCTGGCTTTCACGTGGGCATGTACGGAGGATTCTTTTTATAAAAATGTAAATGAATAAGTTTAATTTAATTTATATTCATGGGATTTTAAATAATTTCTACTTTAAGGAATAGCTTAAATATTATTTTAATCGATTTCTACGGATTTTAACCATTTCGAGGGATATAAAGTAACGTTAAAAATTGTAAAGGCTTTAAAAGTTTCAATTTTTTTTTTTAAGAATGCAAAGAGTCTTAAAACATATCAACAATTACAAGATATGTCGAATTTGGTAAAATTTTTTATTGATTTCAATGAATTATCAAAAATTGTACAAGATGTAAGTGATTCTCTGAGTAATTGAAGGTACCGGATTTTACCAATTTCATGGCATTCCAACACAGTAAACAGATTTGAACGGTTACAATGGATCAAAACATATTTACAAAAATATAAAATAATTTGAAGAGATTTCACAAAATTTTTATATATTTTAATTAAATGTTAAGCTATTTTTAAGATGTATCAATTAATAATTCTTTCAATATTTTTGTATTCTTTATCCCAATGCTGATTATCCTGTAATTTTTTTCTGTATATTTTTATATTTCTGTATATTGTTTTGCAATTTTATTTAATATTTTTCTGTTATCAAAAATCCAAACAACTAACCCCTCGGCCCAATTTCATATAAATAAGAATAATTGGTAAATTATCCTAGAATTATTTAGGAAGAAAAAAATACCACGTTCAAATAAACATCCATAGAATTTTTTACTGTTTACTTAAAATTAGATTTATTATGAAATAAATTTGCGACTTATAACAACAAAGCTCTTTTGCAGGTGGAATAAAAATGTAAATATTTTTTATGCAAATCTTAACTCACGTGGGCGGGGTTTCAAAATTAAGTTTTGGTAGTATTTGAACAAATCGAATCTTTTACTATCTATCTGTTTCTTCAAAGAGCTGCCGACAAAGAAACTTTTAACATTGTTAGCTGCTACTGCTTTTAGATTGAATCTCAAAGAAAATGTCAAAGTTGCAAGATCTCATCTGAGATTTATTGCAGTTTCAACCAAAAACTCGCTGTGTGGTTAAACCAGGTTAAACTTGAAAAAGTTCAATAGTTCTTCTGTTTCTAAGAATACTCGATCAGGGGGGTCCAGAAAGACTGAATCTCTTTCACAAATAATTTCGTAATAGTAGTCATTACTAAAAAGTAACAGATGATCGAAAAAACTGATCGTTCGACATTTTTATTCAGTAGTTGTTTTTTTCATTCGTTTTTTTTTAATCAATAGTTTTTTGTTTGTTCAATAGTTCTTCTGTTTTAAAGAATCCTTGATTAGGGGGGTCCTGAAAAACTGAACGATTTCATAATGGAAGATTATTATTTTTACTAAATCAGTCAAATTAATTTATTAAATGAAAATCTTATGATGATAAAATAGTTCAGTATCTTTAGAAAGAAATGTTGTTTATCTTTTAACATTTTTTAATGGATTTTAAAGAAAATCTTATTTGATTTGAGAACCTTGTATATGATTTACAGATAAGTTTCCTTATAATAGAGATCAAATTCCAGTGAATTTAATATGAATAAGAATATATTTTCTGCTTCAATTCTTTAAAATTCGAAAATTACTTTTTTCATTGAGACATTTATCATTCCTTTAACGTTAAAAAAAATGAAAAATACATTTTTAAGGTATTTTCGGATGAACTACTAATCAAGGTAAAATAAAATTCGACTAGTTGAATTTGATTCGAATTTTCTATAAGTCTCCATTTACTGCGTTTTCTGGACATTTTTTTCACACATATGCATCAAATTATTTTGTTTTTATATCAGAATTTATTTTTATTTACATTTATGTTCATTACGTAATATGACAAATTATACTTCATAAGTTCACAGTTGAGAAGTTTTCCATATTCTTCAAGATGAATACCTCATGGGCAGCAAAACGGAAAGATTTCGAATTGACAAGGTATTTTTATTTTTTCTTCTAATTTAAATATTTAATCAAATATTCAAAATTTTCGCTAATTGTTAATCGCGACTAAAAACCTTTTTTAGTTCAAAATTCAACTACTTACTTAAAATTCTAACTACTTTATTAAAAGTAATTTTTGGTTTCATGATTTCTCATTTTAGTTGAAAATCTTTTTATTTAAAATTTTAACTATTTTTTAAACATATTTTTAAATAATTTTTTTAACTGAAAACTTTACTTTTATACCCTCCGAAATTGTTAAAATCCGTAGAAATCGATAAAAATAATATTTAAGCTATTCCCTCAAGTAAAAATTATTTAAAATCCCTTAAACATAAATTAAATTTAAATTATTTTGGGCTGAAAGTTAATTCCTTTGGGTTAAAAAGCCGAGGCTTATATTTTTGGTCGAGAACAAGTCTTTCTTGTTTAAAGTTTTACGCATTTGGTTAAAAATTTACCTATTTTGTTTAAAAATCATTTTTTTTATTCTTATTTGACTTGTAATTTAACTGTTCTTTTTTTATTCAAAAGCGAGCAGTTTAAATTGAAAATGTATGCAATACATTTTTTATTTAGAATTAATATCTTTTCGTTGATATTAGAACCTTTTTGTTAAAGTTTCTTTTCGCTGGTAGAACATTTGACGATTTTCTTTAAAATGTCTGCATTTTTGGCAGAAAATTATTCTTTTAATCTTTTTATGTTTTCTAAATTTAACTACTTGGTTGAACGTTAAAATACTTTATTAAAAATTTATTTAATTTAGTTGATGATCCATCTCTTTAGTTGGCACTTTAACTATTTTATTGGGTAGAAGATTGCAATGTTTTATTAGAAAACTCAACTTTTTAGTTGGAAATTAACTTTTTTTTGAAAATTCGCCAACTTGGTTTGGAAATGGCAGAAAATTCAACTAATTTGTTGAAAATGATATTTTGTGTTGAAAATTCATATTTTCGGATTCAAAGTTCAACTCTATTGTTGAAAAGTTTTATTTTTAGTTCGAAAATTAATCACTTTTAGTAAAAAAAATGTATGTCGAGGGTTCAGTTATTCGGATATTTTTGAAAATTCGTCTTTTCTGATTGAAAATTTAACTACTTTGTTGAAAAATTCAGTTTCTAAAGCTAAAGATTTATAATTTTAGTTGAAAATTCACCTCTTTGGCTAAAAATTAACATAATTTGTTTCAAATTCGTTTTTTTTGCGCTAGAAAATTAAAATATTTTGTTAGAAAATTAATGTTTTTTGCAGAAAAAATCAATCATCTGGTTGAAAGTTCATGTATTTTGTTAAAAATTTATCTATTTTTGTAGAGAGACCAACCATTTTCTTGAAAAGTCACTTTTTTGTTTGAAATTAATTTTTTTGGCTTCAAAATTGCCCAATTTTATAAAAAATTCGTCTTTCAGGTTTGAAAACTCAACAATTTATAAGAAATTTTGTTCTGTCTTGCTTCAAAATATGGCTTTTTCGTTTAAAAATTTATCTTTTCTGTCAAAAAATCTCTCTTTTCTTTCTTTCAATTATTTTAGTAAAAAATTAATCTGATTTGGTTGTGAGTTTATCCCTTTTTTATCAAAAAATTAATAACATAATGTAAAATAATATACAGGGTGTTCAAAAAGTCTCGATACACCTGAATATCTCTCCAGGTAAATATTTTTTAGAAAGATCAAGGTCATTCTTGAATTAACTTTTAACGAGGAATCCATTGGTGACCTTGAATTTGACCTTGATCTTGATCTTAAAGGTTATTTCAAGGTCAATTTTGTTATTTTAAGTGGGAACCCCTATTTTTGACAACGGCAATCGAAAGAGCGGGAAATTTTACGTCCAAACTTGTACTCAGTTTATGGATTGGGACCAATCTGTAAAATAGGGGTTCCCATTTAAAAAAAAAAACAAAATTGACCTTGAAATAACCTTGAAGCTAAAGTTCAAGGTCAAATTCAAGGTCACTCCTGGATTCCTCGTTAAAAGTTACTTCAAGAATGACCTTGACCTTTTTGAGGAAAATATTTACCTGGAGAGATATTTAGGTGTATCGAGATTTTTTGATCACCCTGTATACTAAAATTTAATAAATTTAAAATTATTAATTTTGTTTTAAATTGACTTTTTTAGTAGAAAAGTAAACAATGTGATTGAGAATTAAATTTTTTGTTGAAAATTCGGACATTTGGTTTGAAAATAGTAAAAATTCAAGTATTTGGCCGAAAAGTTGGCTTTTTTGCTGAAAATTCATATTTTCGGTTTAAAAATTCGTCTCTCTTGTTAAAAAGTCTTGTCCTTGTTTTGAAAATTAATCTCTTTTGGTACAAAAATTTCTTGAACTACTTTTTTAGAAATTTAGTTTCTTAGTTGCAGATTCATAATCTTTAGTTGTTCAAAATTAATTTTTTTGGCTTGAAAATTGCTCACTTTTGTAAAAAAATTCGTCTGGTAAAAAATTAATGTGATTTGGTTGTGAGTTCATCTAATTAGTTGAAATTCTAACTACTTTATTAAAAGTAGTTTTTGGTTTGATTTCTCATTTTAAATGAAAATTTTTTTGTTTTAAACTTTCACTTCAAATCTTTAATTAAAAAATATAGCTATTACGTTAAAAAATCAATTGAAAATTAAAATATTTTATGAAAAAATCATGTTTTTTGTTTAAAATTATTTCTTTTTGATAGAAAATTCATCTTGTTGCATAAAAATTAATTTTTTAGGCAGCAAGCTAGTTGTTTTTTTATTTAAAGAATAATTTTTTTAACTAAAAATTAATTTTTTGCTTGAAAATTTAACTATTTTGTTAAAAATTTATTTTATTTGCTTAAAAACTCACTTGGTTACTCTTAAAATTAAACTATTCTTTTTTTTTTTTTTTTTTTGTTAAAAATTGATCTTCTTTATTTGAAAATTTGTCTATTTTGTGGAAAATTTGTCTTTTTTTCGTTAGGAGATTAACTTTTTTCTTACAAATTCCATTTAAAATTAAATTACTTGGTTAAAAATTTTCGCATTTTGTTAAAAATTATTCTTTTTTAAGTTTAAACTAATCTTTTTAGTTAAAGTTTAACTTCTTTGGTTGAAATGAGTTTTTTTAAACTAAAAATTAATTTTTTTAAAGAAGAATGTAACTCTTGCATTTTTCGTCAAAAGTCTTTTTTGATGGACTTATTATCTTTTTTTTTGAAATTTTATCTGTTTGGTTGAAAAATTAACTATTTCATTCTTATAATTGGTTAAAAATATATTTCTCTAACATAAAATTGAAGTATTCTATTTTTTGTAGACAATTCATATTTTTTAATTAAGAATTCATTTTCTTTAATTAAACATTCATATATTTTGTTTGAAAGTTGTATTTTTTATTTTTTTTGTATAAAATTCATCTTCTGGGTTGAAAAGACAAATATTTGGTTAAAAATATTTTTTTTTTTATATAAGATGAATCATTTTAGTTAAATGTTCATATCCTTGATTCAAAATTTAAAAAATGTTGTTATAAATTAATTTTTTTACTAAAAATGTAGCTACATCAATTCGTCCTTCTGAATTAAAAACTCAAAATGTTTGATGATATTTTTTTCATTATTCATTTTAAAATCTTTTTTGGTAGGAAATTAAATTTTTTTGTTGAAAATACGTATTTTTAGATTGAATGTAACAGTTTTTTTTATTGAAAATTAAAATATTTTTTGTGAAAATATCAACAATAAATAAGCTGTTCTTCTGAGAACTTATTTTTTATCGAAGATGTTTAGAAAGATATTTATATTTATAAGAAAAATGTCTTTAAAAATGTTTCGTATTATCCCGTAACATTTTTAAAAATCCTTTAAGATTAAAAAATTTAAACTTCTCAAAAAACTTTACTGTAATGTACTATTACTGTAATGTTTCATTAAAAATGAACCATTCTTATTGAACAATCATTTTCTCACTATAGATATAGACTATATTAGAAATTATCATATTTTAGATAATATACATTGTAATATTTTCTTTTCAGGTTATACATAATCTTTTTCTTATACCTTTAGTTTATCCTATAAATTAATCCCTGATGAGGTCTAAATTGGCCTTGAAACATGTTGGTCCCCAAGTAGTATAAAAACGAGGGTTGACTTTTTCCTTCTTTTCTCCCTCTTTTTTCTTTTTTGTTGATATTTATATCTCTAATGAGCCGGAAAGTGAGTTAAATCTGTTTTTTAATGATTGAATCTTTTTCATGCTCTTTTGCATAAAATTATTCTTGAGAAAATGGATTATTTTTAAATCATAAAATTAAAAGTAATTTTAAACAGAGACACAAAACTAGTGATTCGTTCCAATCTATAGGTTTTGCTTATGAATATTTTATGATTTCTTTTAATTGAGTTGTAAATGTTTTAACCTCAATTTCATGGAAGAAATTTTTTTATTTAAGTTTTGTATTAATAAAATATTATAAATTATAAATTAATAAATAATAATATTTTAATGTTAGCAATTTTGAGAAATGTATTGTGTTTGGATTATTATTTTTCAATTTTTTTTAATAATATAATAATCTAAGTACATTGGCTCTGAATCAACCAAGAAAAAATAATACTATCAATTTAGGAATGTCCGAATTTACCCCACATTTCTGAAATCACCCCGTTTAACGGTATATGTGGTAATTGTTCCTATTATTAGGGGATTATACTATTAGAGAAAGGCATCTAGGAACACCATTGGAACCATAAAGCAAGCATCCCACACCTGTGGTTTGCCCCCACCATTCCAAGTTTCATCCTACCTTTTCTGAGCTGTTAGTGGTCAAGATCCGCCCACCCTTTATGCAGGACCAATCACCTTGAATGATAAATACCATCCTGCTTCATTAATATGACCCAGAATATCTATTACTTGATGAACTTCTGATTACAACCAACTGTCAATCGTAATTTTCCTCTTGACAGTATTGACATTCCTCTGCCTTATAGGCACTAAAAGAAAGTATAGGTAGTATTTAAAGTTACAAGACGTGTCCGGTTGAAAAATTTCCATTTATTTTAGCTAGAAATTATGGTTAATATGGCTAAAAAATTCTATTTTATTAACTCAGCTCGATTTTTTCTGATTAAAACTATTCTCGTTAATATTTCTGGCAACAGAAGTGTCGCGATCTTGTGTCCGTTTCCAGAAATCTGTCTTTTATCTCATGTCATGTTGCTAGACATATCAAGTGATGCTTTGTCGTAAATTTTCAATTTTAAAAAAATCGCGATTTGTTTAATGTATTTTCCGTTCTGTAAATAAAAATAATTATAGTCAACCGTGAATTTCGTTTTGTTGTAAAAAAAAAGCTGCGTGTTATCTTTCGGAACATCAGTGGTACAGGGATACTTCCAAACCAAGCACATATTTTTTGGGTGCCTTTGAAAAATTTTCTCGAAAATATTAACATTATAGGGAATAAATAAACAAAGTGAATGTTCAAAACTTTTGATATTGACCAAGGGACACAAGTACAATATTATAATGTGAAATCTCGAAAAAAAATAGACCTAAACGAAGAGTTCCATAAACAGAATGCATGAATAATATGCTGATTTTGCCTCAAGTGTTGTACCTATCGACGTTTATTAATATCCACATATTAGGTTGATGAAATTTGAGCGAAGTGGAATACAGTAGCTGGCAGCTACTATATTTTCGAAAAGAGCTACTCTGTTTTCGGAAACTTTTGTTGGCTTATTTTCTTTAGGACCCAGTCCATGTAATTTCAGAGGGGATTAGGAAGAGTCCATGACTTAATAGAGAATGATCGAAATTCGATAGTCGAAAATCGATGGGTACCAGAATATCTGGCCATTCTGATCAGGACGTTGTGTTCATAATATATCAGAAAACTGTCTAATAATAAAGATTTTCAATTAACATAATCAGAAGTTCTGATTATAGTTACATATTTATATAGTTCATTCAATACGGAATTTGATCAAATGAACACAACATTTTTTTAAACAAATTTCTCGCTACTTATTTAAATGAGTACTTACATTTCATATTCAGCAGTAATTTTGTAAAGTAATAGTATTCTTAATGTATACTTTGGACGTATACATGCCTAAAGTTTGTATATAAATTGTCCCACAAATGTTTCACATTTGTCTTATATGCTATAAACGCTTGATGTAGATTTCAAACAAACGGTAAACGGCAACTGAGAATATGAATTAAAGTGAAATATTGTGCACACAATTGGTTTAAACAATATTTTTGCAACGAAATTATTGCAGGAAGAAAATTTCTTTAAAAATAATCTAAAATCCTCTTGCATATATATGGTTGTATTTAAATACCACTGATTTATTTTCAAAACATTCTCAGAGCTCGTGCACACACTGCGTGATGCGTTTTTCTTTTGTTTATATCGTTTTATCTCTTTTGGCTTTAAGGAAATTTTATTCTTGTTTTTATTAAAAAAAAAAAATGCCTCAAGATTTATGTGCACCTTTCCTTTCAAGCATAAGTGTGGACAAAAACGCATCGTTTATAACAATGTGTTCCACTTCCAACTCAGTAAAACTTTTTCTTCGAAAATCATTTGGTTGTTTCAAATGAAGTAGTCTCTTTCCGTGAAGTATTGTCATTTGACTTCAAACAGGTGATTCGTTACATAACAGAAATTTTGCAAAATAATTTTAATTCTTTCAAAAAATAAGGCCGTTTAAAAACATCCGTGTTCACATACAGAATTTGTTAGATTTCGAACATTTCTTCTATAAAATTAGGATTTCTTTCAATTTAAAAATTCCTCTTCTTTTTGCAAACAGATAATTGCTAGCAATGAGTTTTGAAAAAATGTAATTGTAACTTAGATAATGGAATTTCCGTTAAGAGTTATAAATTTTTATCAAAAAGGGAATTTTTGACCCTCGACAGAAATTTTAGAAAATAAACTTAATTCTAATTTAAAATAAGGGAGTAAAAAAAGTCTCTGCTTTAAATTTTAATTCAGCACAATCTGAATATTCTATTTTCCAGATTATACAAAAAATGAGGCTATATTTGTGAATCATATTAAACAATTTTGTGAATAATTTTGTATAATTCTGATTTACAACAGGAATTTTGAAAAAAAAACGTTATTTGGTATAGAGAATTTTTGTTAAAGAATTATATTTCTCAGTTCAGATGAAGACTTAAACAATAAATAAATAAACTTGAAATAAAAAAATTAATAAACTTCAAGTGCTAATAAGATATTGTACAAGTGTCCCAATTATTGTTCTTTAAGCATAAAACCTAAAAATATTTTGTATTTATGAAGAAAAAGTTATTAAAGCATATTAATACTCCCAAAATAATATTAATTTTAAAAATCCAATGATATAATATAATTCCAAAATGAATATTTGCAAGCTCTTTACATTCGAATTGGTTAAAAAAAAACTTTTGAAAGGAAAATAACTAATTAGTCAAACTTCAGTTCAATTACCGTTTTAGGTTTTGTCATTAAACTAAAAATAAAATATGTACATTACTTTGTCTAATTTTTTGTCCAATTCTAATTGATTTTTTTTTAATTATATGAAAAGTATTTTAGAATAAATAAGAAGCGGCAAGGAATTTCTTAAATTTATTTTTGAGTCATTAAAAAAGAAGTAAGTTTATAGAGCAAAATTTCGATGGATTTCTATCACTTACATACCAAAATATTTTCGAACGAAGATAAATATTACTTGAATCTCATTTTTAAAATATTTTATTTTTTAACAAATATAGCTAATAGAAAATAAGGAATTTTTAAAATTTGTAATAATTTACAAAACTTATCGAAATTTTATCATTTCTTAAAAAACTTGTTTTGCATTTAACTGTAAATTAAAATTTTAAAAAGCTTAAAATAAATATTTTTTTGTTGCATTTTTATAAATTTAAAAAAATTGAAAACTAATGAATATCATGAATGGAGAAAAATGGATAATTTTTAGGACGAAACATTTAAAGTAAAAATTGTATGTAATAAAAGCAAAGTAACGTCCTGGTTAAATTATAATGTCATTCATAAATTTGAATTGAATTATATTTATTTTTAAGGATGATCCAAACTTTTTTTTATTCTACTAATAA
>JAAAKG020142060.1:4804-33925 GCA_010014905.2 Druon quercuslanigerum
CAAAAAAGATTAATTTTTAACAAAATAGTTACATTTCAATTAAAAAAAAGAATTTTCAACAAAGAAGATTAATCTTGTACCAAAAAGGATAATTTTCTAAGAAAAAAGAATAATTTTTAACAAAATTCAGGAATTAACAAAATTATTTTTTTTACAAAAAAAACAACTGATTTTCCTACCAAGAAGATTAATTTTCAATCAATAGGAATAATTTCCTACCAAAAAAGATTAATTTTTAACAAAATAGTTACATTTCAATTAAAAAAAAGAATTTTCAACAAAGAAGATTAATCTTGCACCAAAAAGGATAATTTTCTAAGAAAAAAGAATAATTTTTAACAAAATTCAGGAATTTTGAACAAAATAATTACATTTTTAACCAAACAAAGAAAATTATGTTTCTATCAATAAGAATAATTCCACACCAAAAAAGATTAATTTGTAACAAAATAATTCTACTTTTACCCAAGAAATGAACTTTCTACCAATAAGTACAATTTTCTACAAAAAGCTACAATTTAAAAAAAAATACAGGAATTTTTAACAAAATAGTTACATTTTTACTTAAAAAATGAATTTTCAAGAAAGAAGATTAATATTCTACCAAAAAGAATAATGTCCTACCAAAAAAGATTAATTTTAAAGAAAATGCACGAATTTTTAACAAAACATTCAAATTTCTACCCAAAAAATGAATTTTCTATCAATAGGAATAATTTTCTATTAAAAGAAGATAATTTCTAACAATATAGTTGAAACTTTAACCAAAAAATAAACTTTACAGAAGGAAGATTAATCTTCTACCAATCAGAATAATTTCCCATGAAAAATATCAATTTTTAACAAAATGCAGAAATTTTAAACAAACTAGTTATATTTCTAGCGAAAAAAGAATTTTCTACCAAGAATACTAATTTTGCAGCAAAAAGAATAATTTATACAAAAAAATTAATTATTAACAAAAAAACAGTAATTATCTACAAAATAGTTAAGTATTTACTCAAAACATGAATTTTCAATCAAGAAAATTAATTTTCTACCAAAAAAATTATTTTTTTTTTACCAAGTAGATTAATATTCTACTAAAAAAGGCGAATTTTCAACCAAAGAGTTGAATTTTCAATCTGTTCCATTAGTTGGAAATTATTTTTTTTTATTAAAAATCTAACTACTTTATTTTTTGTTCGAAAAATATCTTTTGCAGTTAAAAACTCATGTGCTTTGTTGAAAATTCATATTTTTTTGTAGTAAATTAATATTTTATCCTTATTAATTCATTTATTTGATTAAAAATTTCATTATTTATTCAATGAATAAATTTAAATTACAAAACAGAGTTTTTCATTCAAATAGTTGAAGTTTAGTCCAAATAGATGAATTTTCTATAAAAAAACACGAATTTTCAACAAAAAACATGAAGTTTCAATTGAAAAAGATAAATTTTCAACAAAAAATGGAACAGTTATATTTAAAATTTAAATAAATAATTTTTAAACATAACAATTAATTTTCCAGAAAATAATTAAGCTTTTTTATCAACAAAATGAATTTTTAATTGAAAGCATCAACAAAACACGACGTAGTTAAATTTCCAGTTAAAAAATAAATTTCCAATGAAAAAAAGAATTTTCAACAAACTAGTCAAATTTATAAACGAAGAAATTAATTTTCAATAAAACAATCAATATCCATCTAAAAAGCATACATTTTCTACATAAATTATCAATTAAAAAATTAAATCATCAACAAAAAAAATATAATTTTAAGAAAGTAGTTCCACTTTGAATTAAGTAGTTGAATTTTCAACAAAAAATGTAACACTTGATATTTTAACAAAAAAATATTTTAATCTAAAATCAAAATCAATTGAATTCAGTCGATGAAGACAAATTTTTAATATAGTAAAATAAAGAAAAAATTTGTATTCAAAATGTGGAATTCGAACAACCCAAAAAGAGAAATTTTTAATAAAACAGTTGAATTTTCAACCAAAAAATTTGTTCGGATCCCATAAGAAAAAAGACGTTTTTGTAAATTTTATTTAAGAATCATCCATATCAAGTGAATCGAGTTAAAACTCAAAATTAGCTATCGAAAACTAATAAAAAAATACTTTTTCGATATCACTCCCAAAAGTCTGTTTTATGGGGTCTGAAAAAACGCCATAAGTAAAGTATGATTTTTTCTTTCGATTTTTAAGTGTAGATTGTTTTTACTACATGAAATACTGCTTGATATATAATATATAGATATTTATCAAAATTTTTGGTAATTTTTTAAAATTTTGAGATTTTTTTTGACATTTTTAAAATGTTTAGAAATTAGGGAAATTATGGATAGCGATAAAAAATCAAGTCAGGTCCTGATAAATCAGGACATCTGGTCACCCTAATTTGTTTAAATAAAAATTACTAACCTATTACATACAAGGTCGATTGGAATGTTCTAAAAGTACTGAAGTTTGCGACATTCCATTTAAAAATAAGGGCAGTATACAAAAAGCTCATTTGCTTTTCATCCCTTTGAAAAGTGTAAAGCATCATCCCTATTAAAAGAATCCACAAAAATTGTCTTCCTTTAAAATTTCGACGTTTTGTCAAAGTTTTTATTGTTGCAATAACATGCTTTTTATCAAAAAAATCCAGGCACACATTGGTTCCTTTTAAGGGTTCTTGACGAATATTTGTTTGCCATTTTAGGTTCAAAAATGAATAAATAATTGACAAAATAAGTAGAGACGAATTAATGGCAAACATAATTGTAAATGAAAAATTAACTACGTAATTGTATAAGTACGAGCCAAGAGCGATACCTACGAAAAATACACATTATTAGTAATTTTTAATGGGGGGCTCTTTAAGAAATAAAAAATTTTTCAGAAAATGTTGCAAGTAAATGTTTTGTTGTTGAAATTTTTGAGTTAATGCAAACAGCGAAAAAAAGCGTCGATTTTTTAATTTCAATTTTTATCTCCTAGACAAAGAAATTGCAAGAAGAGCATTTGTTTTAATTGCTCATAAATTTTAAATATTCTATTGTTCGACAAAAGCTCATATAATTTGTTTATAAATTTCACAATTACAGAAAATCTTCCATAAAATTAAAAAACAATGAAAGACAAAATGATTTTTTCTTCCTATAAATCTCTGCAATGTAGATTTCTTTATATAATTTATTTATAAAATAAATGATTAGCGATGCATAGCATCACTTTTCTATAGACCATCATTTGCCATATAATTTCAAGAAGATCAGAAGAAAAAAACTTTTATAAACAAAATAATTTGTTTATAAAATAAACAAATAGTGAGACATAAAAAAATTTCATCTAAAAAATTCACTTTCCATATAATTTAAAAAATAATAAAAGAAAAAACGCTCTCTTTCTACCTATAAATATATACAATTTACATTTTTTTATATAATTTGATTATAAAATCAACAATTAGCTATGCTTGCAAACAATTTTTTTTATAGAACATCGTTGGCCATATAATTTTAAAAAGATAAAAAAAATGATTTCCTTTTGCTTAAAAGCGCCTTATATGTAAGTTTGTTTATATAATTTGTTTATTAAATAAAAAAATATTAATGCAAGGAAAAATTTTTTTCCTAAAACATTATCGATAATATAATTGTAATATGATTAAAAAACGACTGCTTTTTGCTTACAAAAGTCTAAGATGAGCATTTGTTTATAAAATTTGTTGATAAAATAAGCAAATGTCGATAAATCTCAACAATTTTTAAAAAAACATAGTTAATATAATTTCAATAAGACTAAAAAAAACGCTTTGTTTCTGCCTATAAATATCTGCGGTATTTATCCGTTCAAAAAATTTGTTTATAGGATTAATTAATAAAATTTAATTTTGAATTTTAATGTCCAGGTATCCCAACGATAAAAGAAAACATCTTTAGAGCAGAAACATACTTTGAAGACGAGTAACCCCTAATGTCGATTATTTGTTGCAACCATCTGTTTGAAAAAGATTAACTTTACAAGTTAACTATTTTTTCGTTTCTTATACTTCTTTGCATTGAACCTAAGGGACGGTAAGTATAAACAACAATTTTGTTTAAGAGGTGAAAAATGAAATTTAAAATCGACACTTTCGCTGTTTGCATTAACATGAAAATTAAATTTTATGTAGTGTTGGATGTAGAGGAGAATGATGAGAAGGCTGAGAAAGAGGGGGACGAGGAGGAGGATTATGATGGGGAGTATGAGGATGGTGAGGAGAATGAAGAAGAGGAGGAGGAGAATGAGGAAAAAGAGGAGGATGATGATGGTGAGGATGAGAAAGAGAAGGATGATGGTGAGGAGGATGAGGAAGATGATAAGGATGGACAAGGAGAGAAGAAAGAGGAGGAATAAGAAGATGATAAGGAGAAGGAGATCGGTATATTACTGTTAAACGTCCCCAAAGGATGAGGATGAGAAAGAGAAGGATGATGGTGGTGGTGAGGAGGATGAGGAAGATGATAAGGATGGACAAGGAGAGAAGAAAGAGGAGTAATAAGAAGATGATGAGGAGAAGGAAATTGGTATATTACTGTTAAACGTCCCCAAAGAAAGAAGGATGAGGAGGATGATCAGAGGACGATGATGATGAAGAGGAGAAGGAGGGGAGCGGAGCGTGAGGAGGAGTATGAGGAGTAGGAGGAGAGAGATTGCTATATTACTTTTGAACCTCCCCTAACAAAAAGTTAGAAAAAATTATAAGACGTAAGCTCTACTCATTGGGATCACGCATAAATAAACAGCATCCATAATTGTGAATTTGAGGAGTGGAGGAGGAGGATGATGAAGAGGATAAGGATGGACAAGAAGAGGAGAAGGAGATTGGTATATTACTGTTAAACGTCCCCAAATAACAAATTAAAAAAAGTCCACCATTAGCATCACGCTTAAATAAACAACACCCACAATTGCAACTCTGAGGGTCTATTTCCACTGTTTTGAAAACTATAATTTAGGGCTGTGAAGTCAATTAAATTGTTAAAATATAACGTTTGCATGCTTTGTTTTTATTTTACTAATTTATTAATTGGAATCGAAAACAAATTTTGACGTCACACTAAGGAGCTCAAACTTTGTGTGATGATCTGTGACGAAGGGGGATAAGGGTAGAAAATAAGTTTAAAATAACGTAGTGGTGGTTTTTATGGTGGAGCTGAATTTGATTGTGGATGTGGAGGAGAATGAGAAGGATAAGGAATAGGAGGCTGATGAGTAGGAGGATGATGAGAAGTATGAGGAAGAAAAGGAGGGTCAGGAGAAGAAGGCCAAGGATGAGGAGAAAGAGGAGGAGGAGGAGGAGGAGGACACTGCTGTATTATTTTTAGACGTCTCCTAATAACCAAAATAAAGAAAATATTAACAATTAAAATCAACCCATTGTTATCGCCCTTAAATAAAATGCATTAAAAATTGTCACTCTGAGGAGTAGAGGAGGAGAATGATGCAGAGGAGGTGAATGAAGAGGAGGTGAATGAAGAGGAGGAGCATGTTGACGACGAGAGGGATGAGGCGAAAGAGGAGTACGAGGAGGGGTTTGAGGTGTATGATGACAATGGGGAGGAGGTGGTGTATTAGGAGCGTCAGGAGGAGAAGGAGATTGCTATATTAATTTTGAACATTCCCTGATAACAAACGAGAGAAGATAACAGAAGAAACATTAACCCATTGAATCGCACCTAAATAAACAGCGTCCGAAATTGTCACTATGAGGAGTGGAGGAGGAACATAAGAAGGAGGAGAATGTTGATGAACATCAAGGGAAAGATGATGAGGAGAAGGATGATGAGGATCAGGAGGATGATGATGATAAGGAGGAGGAGGCGGACGAGGAGCGTGAGGAGGAGGAGACAGCTATATCATTTTTCAACATCCCCTAATAACAAATTAGAGAAAATAATAAGAAGTAAAAGCTGCCCATTGGGATCGCGCTTAAATAAACAGCGTCCAAAATTGTCACTCTGAAGTGTGGAGAAGGAGGAAAAGTAAAAGGAGGATTCAGAGGAGGAGGACGATGAGAAGGATGAGGATGAGAAGTGGACGATGATGATGATGATGATGAGAAGGGGGAGAGGAGAGAGATTGCTATATTACTTTTGAACATCCCGTAACAAGAAGTTAGAAAAAATTATAAGAAGTAAGGTCTGCCCATTGGGATCACGCTTAAATAAACAGCATCCATAATTGTGACTTTGAGGAGTGGAGGAGAAGGATGATGAAGAGGATAAGGATGGGAAAGGAGAGAAGAAAGAGGAGAAATAAAATGATGAGAAGGCGATTGGTATATTACTGTTAAACATCCCAAAATAATAAATTAAAAAAAAGTCTACCATTATCGAAACGGCTAAAATAAGCAACACCCAAAATTGCAACTCTGAGGGTCTATTTCCACTGTTTTAAAAACTAGCATTCAGGGCTATGAAGTTAGTTAAATTATTAAAATATAACGTTTTTATGCTTTGTTTATATGTTACTCATTTATTAATTGGAATCGAAAACAAATTTCGACTAAAGGAGGGGGCGGGTGTTCGCATCTGCGATGTCACACTAGGGAGTTCAAACTTTGTATGATGATCTGTGAAGAAGAATGGTAAAGGTGGAAATGAGTTTAAAATAACGTAGTGGTGGTTGTATGATGGAGGTGACTGTAATTGTGGATGTGGAGGAGAATGCGGAGGATGAGGAATAGGAGGCTGATGAGTAGGAGGATGATGAGAAGGATGAGAAAGAAAAAGAGGATCAAGAGGAGAAAGCCAAGGATGAGGAGGAAGAAGAGGAATGGGAGACTGCTGTATTACTTTTGGAGGTCCTCTAATAACAAATTCGAGAAAATAATAACAATTAAAATCAACCCATTGGCATCGCGAGGTGAATGAAGAGGAGGAGCATGATACTGGGGAGAAGGGCAAGGAGGAAGAAAAATGGCAACCTATTGGCATCGCGCTTAAATGAACAGCGTCACAATTTTTCACTATGAGGAGTGGAGGAGGATCATAAGGAGGATGATGATGATGATCATCATCAGGAGGAGGATGATGAGGAGAAGGATGAGGAGGATTACGAGGATGATGAGGGTATAGAGGAGGAGGGGGATGAGGACCGTGAGGAGGAGACTGCTATATTATTTTTGAACGTCCAATAATAACAAATAAGGGAAAATAATAACAATTAAAATCAACCCATTGGTATTGCGTTTAAATAAAATGCATCCAAAATTGTCACTCTGAAGTCTGGAGGAGGATGATGAGGAGGAGGAGGATGATGATTCGGGGGAGGTGAATAAAGAGGATGATGAGGATGATAATGAGGAGAATGATGCGGAGCAATATGAAGAGAAGGATGGGGAGGAAGAGGAAGAGGAGGAGAAGGAGGGGTTTGAGGAGGATGATGACGATGAGGAGGAGGTGGCGGATTAGAAGCGTCAGGAGGAGGAGGAGATTGCTATATTAATTTTGAAGATTCCCTGCTAACAAATGAGAGATAACAACAAGAAGTAACATTTACCCATTGGCATCGCGTTTAAATAAACAGCGTCCAACATTGTCACCATGAGGAGTGGAGGAGCAGTTGATGTTGATCATCATTAGGAGGAAGATGATGAGTAGGATGAGGAGGAGACTGCTATATTATTTTTGAACGTCCCCTAATAAAAAATTAGAGAAAATAATAAGAAGTAAAAGCTACTCATTGGCATCGCGCCTAAATAAAATGCATCAAAAATTGTCACACTGAGGAGTGGAGGAGGTGTATGAAGAGGAGGCACATAATGATGAGCAGCAAAAGAAAGATACGGATGAGGAGGAAGAGGAGTATAAGGAGGGGTTTGAGGTGGATGATGACGATCAGGAGGAGGTGGTGGATTAGGAGCGTCAGGAGGATGAGGAGAAGACTGCTATATTATTTTTGAACGTCCCTTAATAACAAATTAGAGGAAATAATAAGAAGTAAAAGCTACTCATTGGGATCGCGCTTAAATAAACAGCGTCCAAAATTGTCGCTCTGAGGAGTGGACAAAAAGGACGACGATGAGAAGGATGAGGAGGATGAGAAGGATGAGGAGGATGAGGAGGATGAGAAGATGAGGATGATGATGATGAGGAGAAGGGATATCAGGATCGTGAGGAGGAGTATAAGGAAAAGTATAAGAAGGAGAAGGAGGAGGAGGAGGAGAGAGATTGCTATATTACTTTTGAACGTCTTCTAAAAAAAAATTAGAGAAAATAATAAAAAATAAAATCTACCCATTGGCATCGCGCTTAAATAAACAGCATCCAAAATTGTCACTCTGAGTGTCCTTTGCTCAACAGTTGAAACATCACTTATGTATGCGAAACAGGATGCAAAAATTGCTACATCTGCACCAAATAAAGTTGATGGTATGCTTGCAGTATATATAATCATATTTATGCCCCATGATAGTATGAGAGAATTTACAACTATCATAAGTGAATAAATAAGTTTTCCAAACAAGCCTAGAATTAGTAATAATTTTCTCCCACGACGATCGCTCCAGTTTCCAATAAAAAATGCTAGAATAATTGGAAATACATGCGATGCTATATTATTCCATTGATGAAATTTGGAGACTGTTATCTGAAATGTAAGTGGGTTTGTAAACAAATTATTTCTTAAATTTAAATTATTAATTAATTTTAATTTACATTTGAGTTTTTGTTTAAACATTCTTCCCTGATTGTTTTATGAATCATTTTATATTAATCCCGACTATTATTATTGAATGACTAAAAATTCAATTTAAAGCATCTTAAAAAATTTTTAATTTTTATTCTCAGGGCTGCCAAAGAACTTTTTTTCATTTAAAATAATTTTTAAAAATCCGATGAAATTTATAAGAGTTCTAGGTGAATTCAGGACACATTTATAAGATTTCAAAGAATTCGTACAAATTCATAGTAAAATAAAAAAATTCAAGTGAAATGAAATTTCAAAATTATGAAGAAATAAATTGAATTTAAAAAGTTTGAGGTGAATTTATAAAATTTAAAGGAAAGCAAAATATTATTCTGAAATTCCTACAAATTTAAGGTGAGCTTAAAAGGATTTAGGATAAACTAAATAAAAACTTGAACAAATGTATTGATTTAAGTAGAGTTCAAGTGAATTAAATATAATTCAAGCATTCAAAAGAATTAAAAATAATTTAGGATAACCTAATAAGAATTCAGAATTACTTTTAAATAGATTTAAATTAATAATAAATGTATTCTTTGAAATCCATTCAAATAATAAAAAATCTCGAAAATAAAGATTTAAAAAATAAATTGAATTGAGTAGAATTAAGTGAATTTAAAAGAATTCAAATAAATTTGAAAAAATCGAAAGAATTCGAAAGAATTAAAAAAAAATTAATCAAAAGTCAGGCTGATTTCCTTGGAAATTTTATAATATCCCCTCGAATCTGTGAAAATATTTTCAAACCTTACAAACCTTACGAAAGAGTTTATGACCACATGCAAAAAATTTAAAATCCCATAAAATCATTAAAATCCTTGAAAACCTTTGAAACATTTTTAATCTCTTAAAAAATAAAAATAGAAATTATTGAAATCAATTAAATATTTCTGGGAGTCTTTTAAAATTCCTAAAAATATTTGTAATTCTTTGAGATTTTTTTTAATTTGTTAAAAATGTATTAAAGCTCTTAAAAAGACCATGGAATTTAAGAAAACTTAAAATATTTTCAATCCTTTGAAATACCTGAAAACTTTTTAAATTTTTTGACAATTTCTTGGAATTTAAAAAAAATACCCTAAAATCTTCGGAGCTATTTTGGAATTACTTCAAATCAATAAAATTTATTTCAATTAATTATTAATTCCCGCAAAATTTCTTGAAATCTGATATTTTCTGAAATCTTGGAAATTTATTGAAATACCTGAAGTTTTAAAAATCCCTTAAAATTATTGAAATTTATCGAAAATGCCCTAAAATCTTTACACTTCTTTAGAATACATTCAAATGATTACAATCTATTAAAAATTATTTGGAATTTTTCATAATGTCCCAAAATATTACAAATCCTTTAAAATCTTTTAAACCCCCTTAAAAAGTTTTAAAGCTCTTGCAAATTCCTTGGAATTAAAAAAAAACTAAAATCTTTAAATTCTTTGGATGCACTTCAAATTATTTGAATCTATTAAGAATATTGGAATAAATTTCGAATCCTTTGGAATCTTTTGAAATCCTGTGAAATTTTTCGAAACTCTTGAAAATTCCTTGAAATGTTTTTTTTAATTTTTAAAAATACCTTAAATACATTGAAAATTTTTGAAATCCCACAAAACCCGTCAACTCTTTTAAATAAATTATTTAAAATCTATTTAAGAATTATAAATTCCTGTGAAATTACAGGAAATATATTTCCTAATATCCTTGAAAATTAATTAAAATCTCTTGACAGCTTTTAAAATCTTTGAAATTCTCAGAAATCAGATAAAATTCCTTGATATTTTAAAAAATATTCTAAAACCTTATAGGTCCTAGAAAATCGCCTTAGACAATCCGAAATTCCAGCAAATTCTTGAAATCCCCATGAAAATTTTTTAGGCCCTTTAAAATTATTCAAATCCCTTTAAATCTTTAGAATCCCTTTAAAAAAATTGAAACCTAATTAAAATTTCTTAGAATCTTTTAAAATACCGCAAAAGATTTTTAAGAAAATCAGAAATAGGTATGGAACTGAATTCCATGGCGGTTAAGCCATGGATTGAATTATAGAATAAAATTGTCTGAAGTGAGATTTTGATTTTAAAAAGTCACTAAAAGCTGATTTTAGAAAAAAGACACTAAAAGTGTTTATTCTCGAATTTCGTTAAGGCGATTAAAACGACTGGGGTTTTCGCCACATCAAAAATACGTCTACAAAATGCATTGTTTAATGCAATATTTGAACCACTTAATCTAAATGCAATTTTAGGGGGTGGAGCATAGAGATTTTTTCTAAATAATGTTCTTGTTGTTATTTTTGTTTGTATTTGAAAATTTGGCGCCTGTAAAATGCAACGTGTCAGCTAACACTGTATGCCGGGCTGCAGTCATAGTCACACAATCGAGTTTCACTTTTTAAAAAATCTGCAAGTACTGCATCTAAGACACTTATAGTAATTTATAATGTAATAATATAATATAATACAATACTTAAATTAAATTTTTTCAAAAAAAGATCTACTCAAGTCGATTCACTGGGAATCGAAAAACAGAACTTCCGATTGCTGGTCGGGTGCTTTCAATTAAGCTATTAGAAATATCGAGAGAAATTTTTTTTTTTTTGAAATTTACGCTATTATAGGCTATGTGTTACATTTATGATAAGAGTAATTTCAAGGAATCTGTATTATCATCATAATGGTAATTTTTCGAAAATATATCCTTTTTGCCGATTAGGAATTTATTTCTTCTTATCATCAAAGCAATTAAGTTTACTTGATATAATCCGACTTGAAACTACATTGGGTAACTGTGAATGCATCCCGGCATACAGATCTAGCTGGCGGGTTGCATTTTACAGGCGCCCAATTTTCTAATACAAAAAAACGAACAAGAATTTTTTTTTGAAAAAATTGCTATGCACCGCACCTTAAAATTTCCTTTAGACTATGTGGTTAAAACATTACATCAAGCAGTGTATTTATGCAGACGTATTTTGGATCTGGCGAAAAACTAAGTCATTTTAAAAGCCTTAAGGTGCTTCTTACATACAGTCCCTGATTTAAAATTAATTTTTTTTCAGAAATAATATTTTTTATTTATAAGAAAGACGAAAACGTATGTACTTGCACTTTAGTGTTGAGATCCTTGTTTTCTGCAAGGTTCCTGCAAATTTCTTCGCTGAAACCATGATCCACTCGACACGCTTTGTGCACAAAAAATGCTTGCTCAATCACAGAAGTGGTCATGAATGCCATCATATAAAACCACATTGTAGGTTCGACTGAAATCAGCCTCAAGCATTTTATACACTTTCCCCGGAAGTTTTTCATTGTGAATTTTCTGAAAAATAATTTTCAAATAGTTTTTATAGTAAAATAAGAACAAAAATTCAAATAGAAAGTTCATTTTTTAAATAAAACGAGTTTGAAATTAATTATTATAGAAATATTTTATTTGTTGGTTTGGATTTTGGATTTATTGATTAGTACAGTGGGATAAAATGAAAAAAAAACAGATTTTTTGATTAAAAAAAAAAATTCAGCATTAATTTTTAAATTGAATTTTGGCCTGATTTTTGAATTTTTTTGTTTAAAATCTTATGTTAATGCAAAGACAGAAGAAAAAATCGATTTTTTTTTGTTTTTTGTTTATCTACGTGAATTTTTATTTTATCAGTATTGCCAGATATTATGCACGGGGGTGGTTGAAAGCACAAAAAATTACATTGTTAAGTTAATTATTATAAACAAATTACCTTAACAAATAGTGTACACTATGGATTATTTATTTGCAAATGAATTTTTTTCGTTAAAATTACTTGCTTTAATCGAAAAAATAATACTCGACCATAAAAATTTGTCATCCGGTATTTTTTAATAATTTTATAAACAAATTATATGAACTAGTGCCTAGCGTAGACATTTAAAGGCAAAAAGAAATTGGGTTTTATTCTAGTTTTTCTTGCATTATGTCCCCAATGATGTTTAGTGATGTTGGAATTATCAGCTGATATTTTTAAATAATTTTATAAACAAATGATACCGAAAAATTGACAACTTGAGCATTTAAAGGTCGAAAAAATCATTTCGTCTCCTAATTTTCCTCCAATGATGATTTTATATTTTTATTAATTTCGTTAACAAATGGTTTCTTCAATACATAATACATAATTTGTTTATAAAATCTATTAAAAATATCGGATGATAATTTCCCATCAATAAAAGTCACTGTCCACATAATTTGAGGAAAATTCGAAAAAAATTATTTCTTTCTGCCTTTAAATCTCCACATTATGCATTTGTTTATAAATTAAAAAAAAATATCGGATGACAAATTTTTATGATCGAGTATTATTTTTTTGATAAAAGCAAGTGATTTTAACAAAAAAATTTACTTTGAACACGAAGAATCCATAATGTAGACTATTTGTTAAACTAATTTGTTTATAACAATTAACTTAACAATGTCATTTTTTACACTTTCAGCTGTAGTGTACAATATTATTTCAGTTAATTTATTTATAAAAATTAACATGATAATGTCATTTTTTTTTTGCTTTCATTTGCCCCCATGCATAAAGTCTTGCAATGCTGAATATAGAAAAAAAAATTTCACGAAGATAAACACAAAAAAAAACGAAAAAATCAGGCCAGATAAATTTCTTCAAAATTTAATGCTGTATTTTTCTAAAAAAAATCCAAAATCGGTTAAGAATCGCCAGCTACAAATTATTTAGAACTTCGTTTTTTATTTTAGCTCTCTGAGTTTTTAATAAATAATGTTGATTGTTTTTTTAATGTTATTATTTTTTGTTTTTATTTTTATTGATGCATTCAGATATACGTGTTCACAGTTCTCATAAAATATGAAAAATAGAATCTTTTTTCAAAAATTTAGGGGAATAATAGGTAAGTAAATTTTTAACATTAAGGATTATTAACATTTAAAATTTGTAACATAACAGTTAATTTTCAACCAAGAAGAAAGAATCTTCAATCTTTTAAGTATAATAGACGAATTAAAAATAAAAGTTGAATTCTTAATGAAATTCTTGAATATTGAAATTATAAAGATGAATTTTCAAACTAAAAAAAAATTCAACAAAGAGTTTAATTTCAAACTAAAACGGTTAAATTTTCAACATACAGGTTTTTCAAATTTTTAACCCAAAAAATATTAATTTTTACCTGCTTAGTTGCTTTTATAACTAAATAGTTTAGTTTCAAAACAAAAGAGACGAGTTTTAGCAAAAAACTTGAATTTATAAACAACAACAAAATGTACAACAAAAGAGTTAAATTTTAAACCAGAAAACATTTTATAGTCAAGAAAGAAAAAAAATCAACTTAATTATTGAATTAAGAAGCCAATAAAATATCTATTCAAGCCAGAAAGTTAACTTTTCTGCAAAATAAGTGAACTTTGAATTCGAAAATATGAATTCTCAAAAAAATCTACTCTTAGCTGAACATTTGACTTTTCTCTAATAAAAGTTTCAAATTGCACCGCAAAAAGCCGAATTTTCTACACAATAGTTGAATTTTTGAACCGAAACTAAGAATTTTCATCCAAAAGTTCATTTTTAAATAAATAGTTGAGTTTCCACAAAAAAAAGAATAAATTTCTACCAAAAGAGATTAATTTTCAATCAAATAGTTGAGCTTTCAACTAAAAAATATAAAATTTTAACAAAAAATTGAAAAATAAAATTTGCAGTTAAAAATTTTTTTACAGAAAAAACGAATCTTCAACCAGAGAGATAAATCGTCAGCCAAAAAAGTTAATTTTTATAAAAATAGTTAAAGCTGAACCATAACGGAATAATTTTAAATTAATTACTTTTTTAATAAAAGGAATGCATTTTCTAAACAAAAAGAATTTTTATAATAAAGATGAATTTTATATCCAAAACGACTAAGTTTCAGCAAAACAGTTGAATTTTGGATAAGAAAGATCAATTTTTTTTAAAATAGTTTATTCTTCTACAAAATGTTAAAAATTTTAACCAGAAAAGAAGCAACAAACCATTTATGAAATTCCCGAATAATGAAATTTCCAAACTGAAAAATTTCCAAAACATATAATTCCCCAATTGGAAGATTCCCAAATAATAAAATTCCTGAAAAATAAAACGCCCAAATTGAAAATATTTCCGAATAATAAAATTCTCAAATTGGAAAATTTCCGAAACATAAATTTCCCGAATTATTAAATTGCTGAATAACACTATTTCCAAATTTAAAAATTCTTAAATAAATAATTCTCCGAATAAATAAATTTTGGAATTATAAAATTCCCGGATTAGAAAATCCCTGAAAAATAAAACTGACGAATTGGAAAACTCCTGAATAATAAAATTCCAGAATGTATATTTTCGAAAAATAAAATTCCTGACTCGAAATTCACGAATTGGTAAATTATCGAATCAAAAAATTTCTGGATGATAAAATTTCCGAAATATAAAATTCCAGACAATGTAAAATTTACGAATTGCAAAAATTCCTGAACAACAAAATACCAAAATAATAAAATTCATAAGTTGAAAAATTTCCGAAACATACAATTCCCGAATAAAAACATTCCCAAATAAGATATTTCCCGAATTGGTAAATTCTCGAATAATAAAATTTTAAAATGATAAAATTCTCTGATTTAAAAAACCCGTAAGAAAAAAATCCCCAAAAAATAAAAGTAACGAATTAAAAAACTCCTGAATAAGAAAATTCCAGAATATATATTTTCGAAAAATAGAATTCCTGACACGAAATTCACGAATTGGAAAATTCAAGAATAAAAAAATCCCTATTGGATGATAAAATTTCCGAAATATAAAATTGCCGACACTGTAAAATTCACCAATTGCAAAAATTCCTGAATAATAAAATACAAAAATAATAAAATTCATAAGTTGGAAAATTCGAGCAACATAAAATTCCCGAATAAAAACATTCCCAAATAAGATATTTCCCGAATAATAAAATTTCGAAAGGATAAGATTCCCGCATTGAAAAAACCCCTAAGAAAAAAATTCTCGAAAAATAAAACTCAAGAATTGGAAAACTCCTGAATAATAAATTTCCAGAATGGATATTTTTGAAAAAATAAAATTCCTAACACGAAATTCATGAATTGGAAAATTCCAGAATAAAAAAATTCCAGGATGATAAAATTTCCGAAATATAAAATTCCCGACACTGTAAAATTCACGAATTGCAAAATTATAAAATTCCCGAATTTGAAAATTCCCGTATAATAAAATTCCAAAATAATAAGATTCATAAGTTGGAAAATTCCCGCAACATAAAATTCCCGAATAAAAATATTCCTAAATAAGATATTTCCCGAATTAATAAATTCCCGAATAATAAAAGTTCGAAATGATAAGATTCCAGAAATGAAAAAAAAACCTATGAACAATATTCCCGAAAAATAAAATTTCCGAGTAATAAGATTCCCGAGTTAAAAAATTTCCGAAATATAAAATTCCCGAAACTGTAAAATTCATGAATTGCAAAAATTCCTGCATAATAAAATTCCCGAATTGGAAAATTCCTGAATAATAAAATACCGAAACAATAAAATTCATAAGTTGGAAAATTTCAGAAACATACAATTCTCAACTAAAAACATTCCGAAATAAGATATTTTCCGAATTCGTAAATTCCCGAATAATAAAATTTCGAAATGATAAGATCCCCAAACTGAAAAACCCCATAAGAAAAAATTCCCCGAAAAATAAAACTGACAAATTGAAAAACTCCGGAATAATAAAATTCCAGAATGCATATTTTCGAAAAATAAAATTCCTGATACGAAATTCATGAATTGGAAAATTCCAGAATAAAAAAATTCCAGGATGATAAAATTTCCGAAATATAAAATTCCCCACACTGTAAAATACACGAATTGCAAAAATTCCTGCATAATAAAATTCCCGATTTGGAAAATTCCCGTATAATAAAATTCCAAAATAATAAGATTCATAAGTTGTAAAATTCCCGAATAAAAATATATTCCCAAAAAATTTACTTCCCGAATTGGTGAATTCCCGAATAATAAAAGTTCGAAATGATAAGATTCCAGAAATGAAAAAAAACTTATGAACAGGATTCCCGAAAAATAAAATTTCCGAGCAATAAGATTCCCGAATTGAAAAATTCCCGAAAGATAAAACTCGTGAAGTGTAAAACTCCTGAATTATAAAATTTCAGAATGCGTATTTTCAAAAAATAGAATTCCTGACACGAAATTCACGAATTGGAAAATTTCTGAATAAAAAAATTCCTGGATGATAAAATTTCTGAAATATAAAATTCCCGACACTGTAAAATTTATGAATTGCAAAAATTGCTGCATAATAAAATTCCCGAATTGGAAAATTCCTGAATAATAATATACCAAAATAATAAAATTACTAAGTTAAAAAATTCCCGAATAAAGATATTCCCAAATAAGATATTTCCCGAACTGGTAAATTCCCGAACAATAAAATTTCGAAATGATTAGATTCCCGAAATGAAACAAAAACCCAATGAACAAAATTTCCGAGTAATAAGATTCCCAAATTATATAATAATAATTATATAATTATTATTATAAATATTCCCGGAACATAAAATTTCCGAATAATAAAATTGCCGAATTGGAAAATTCGTAAATAATCAAATTGCCGATTGAAAAAAAACACACAAAAAATGCTGTTAATGATTGAAGAATATTTATTTAACAAATATATAATTGTTTAAATTCGATCATTTTCTATCAAAAATTTTCAAATTTATTAATATAGATTATTAATAGAGGATCAATAACCTTGGTCGACACTAAAACATACCACTGATTTAATTTTATTCCTGCACTTTAATATCTATACAATAAAATTAAAATTATTTTCGAAGGAAGTGAATAGCCAGAAATTTGCTAACGTTTGCTACAATGTTTTTATCCTACTTTTGCCGTGATAGCATTTTTATTTGACACCTCAATTGAATCGTATGGAAAGGCTCGGATTTCGAGATTTGGAAGAGTACAAAGATTCGAAAACTAAAATAAGTTTGCTTTCTAAAATGAGTTTGTTTTTTAAAATAATTTTTTTATAATAACTTTCTTTTTATTTAAGATAGAAAAATAATTTTATAAACATATTTATGCATTTTTTTATTTTTCCGCATATTAAGGCTGCAACAAACAGAGATAAAATTATCAAATTGATGTAATTTATTATCTATTTTAACGTACTCTGTTACGAAATGCATTCACTGTTTGTGTATCCTCATTTTTTATTATTATCAGAAACTTGACCTTATGAACCTTCAGTGAGAAATATTACTTCTTGCATCAAAATATTTTTGTTCAATATGGCTTTGCTGTACAAATAAACAATGTTATGCCCAATTAATTAATTTAATGAAAAATTTGTGCATAATACTTAAAAAAAGTGTAACTTTTTTTAACGCATTCAGAAATTATCTAAAAGAAAAGATATCAATATTCGAAAAAAAAAATTTTTATCTACAATTTATCTAGCCTTTTTTCATACTGTTAAAAAATTATTTTCATTAGATTGACAAAAACGTTGGTATTTAGGCGCACATAATTTTTTAAATAGCATATTCTTTGATTTTAATGCAAAATATTTAAAAAAATTCTGATTTATAAAAATTAATTGGAAATATTTTTGGACTATTATTGAAATGAATAAAATTTTAGTATTAAATAAACTTGCAAGATGGTAGCAAAATTTAATTTTCAAAGTTCCCCGAATTTTCCTTGTTTTTTTTTCTTAAGGAATTTCTCATTTTCCCTTATTATTAAAATTTAAAAAACAGCATATATTTCTTGTACAATATTTAAAATAGAATATTTTATAATAGGGATGAAATAATTTCAAATTGACATTAGGGAATTTCAAATTTATTATTTGGAATTTAAGTAGGTTTAATTTTTTAAATAGAAGAATTTTAAATTTGAAAACAAAATATAAACAAATTTGTTCTAATCTATAGAAAAAATTAAATTAAAAAAACTGATTAATAGAATAAATGAAAATTTTAATAATAAATTGAGACATCAAATTTTACAAGTTGTTTTAAATTGTATTTAGTATTTTTTTAATTTTAAAGTTACTTTTAAAAATTCGGGATGACTAAAAAATCCCGCAAAATAAAATTCCCAATACTGTAGAATACCCGAACAATAAAATTCCCTAATTGGAAAATTACCAAAGAATAAAATATCCAAACTAGAAAGCCATCAAATTTGAATAATTACACGTGTTTTAAAAATATTATTTATTTATTAAAAACACAATAATACAATATTTTTCTCAAAAAAAATTACTTTTAATGTTTAAACTTCCTAAACTTATCGTTTGAATTTAAAATTAAAATAATTAAAAACAATATATTTCTGGACGAAAATTGTTTTTATATTATAGTTATTTTGTTTAAATTCTGGAATGTTCAAATCGGTAATATTAAAAAATGTTCGGAAAGTTTATTATTTCTGAACTTTTCAATTTTCCATTTTTTATTATTTGAAATTTTTATTATAATAAACTTTCTAACAAAAAATTACCAAGTTATAAAATATCCAAACTAGAAAATTCTCATATTATAAAATTCCCGAATTTAAACAATTAACATTTTTTATAAACGTTATTTCTTTACTAAAAATACAAAAATGAAATATTTTCATGAAAAGATAATATTTTGAATATTTAAAGTATGTAAAATTATTGTTTAAATTTGAAATAACAATAATTGAATAAAAATATATGTCTAGTTGAATATTCTTTAAATTAATGTTATTTTTAATTGAAAATATAATGTTAGATACTTTAAACATTGAAAGTAATTTTTTAATATAAATACTTAATTACTGCAGTTTTAATAACAAAATAATTTTTATAAAAAAATTAATGTATAAATTTGGGAATTTTCTGGTGTGGATAATTTATAATTCCGCTCTTTTCTGTCGGAAATTTCATTATTCCGGAATTTTTAAATTCGGTAATATTATAAATATCAGGAATATCACTATTCGGAAATTTCATAAAATTTAATTAAATTATTTAATAATTTATTTATTTATTTATTATTCGGAAATTATTTATTCGGAAATTGTTTTATTTGGGAAATTTATTATTCGGGTATTTTATTATTCAGAAATTTTCCAGTCGGGAAATTTTAGTGTCGGGAATTTTATTTTTCCGGATTTTTCATTTGTCTCATAAGTTCAAGACTAAAATTTAATATAAAAATTATCCGTATAAAAAATCGAACTTTTTAATATAAATTAATTAAGACTGATGACCATCAATTAGGAAGATTTATCATTCTGTGGGACCAATTTCTCAAGAAGGGTTCAAAATTGAAGACAAAAAAAAACTATAATGATTTTTAATCATAAATATTATGTGTGTTTAATGCAAAATATAAAAACATTGATTCTAATATATAAAAATGTTTTAAATATTTAAAAAAATATTAGGATTTTATATGACCATTTGCTCAAAATGTTTCAAATATTCTATTTTTTTTTAATTTCAAGGAATTCTCAAGAGCTTTTACTGATTTGAAAGGATTTCCAAAATTTTTAAAGATATCAGGGTATTTTTAATGATTCCACGTTCATATTCAAGATTTATAAAAAGTTTAAGGGCCATGTGATGACTGGGTCACGTGACTAGATTTCTACCTTACCGACACTTTTTTTATTTCCTAACTTATTTTCACACTAAGCACCACATAAAGTTGAAACTTGGAGATAATAAATAAGAAGCACTAAGAAATCTGGGTCTGGTCAGAAATTTTAATAATTATCAAAAAAAAATTTTTGTGAATGATTTTTTTTTGCTTTTTTCATCATTCATGAAATTTAGGATCAGACCTCGATTTCTTTGTGCTTCTTATATATTATCCCAAATTTTTAATTTGATGTGGTGCTTTGAGAAAAAATAAGTTAGGAAATAAAAAAAGTGTCGGTAAAGTAGGAATCTAATCACGTGACCCACTCCTCGCATGGCCTTAAGGGATTAAAAAAATATATATATACAAGAATGTGTTTAAAAAATCTTGACTCACTTTTGTAAGGTTTTAATTAAAATAAAAAATAATCATATTTATATTATAATTTATTATTTTATTTATTATTATATTATATTATTATATTATAAACTAATAAGTATTTTTAAATTAAATTTATTTAATTTAATTTATTATTATTAATTTATTAATTATTTAAAAATTATTTTAAAATTTTTATTTATTAATATTATTATTAACTTAATTTAATTAAATTAGTATTCGTTTAAATTTGTAAAATAGCCTAATTTTTTATTTTAATGCAAAATATAACAAAATTTCTACTAATTTATAGAAAAATTGTAAATATTCTTTAAACGTTTAAAATATAAATTGAAACTCTAATAATGTGTGCCGAAGTGTTCTTGAATTTAGACCAGGAAAGTTTAATCGAAAAAAGTTATCAAGGTTTGAGGAAGTGGATGTGAAAGTTCATAATCTCATTCTAATAATAATCTAAAATTGTACAGGCTTAACTGCGGATTGCCATAAATAATTTAATTTTCTGTTTAAAAAAATTTGAAAGACAGCCAATTTCGAAAAAATCGACAAAATATTTTGAGATTCAAATTCTTTGTCAAATTTTTTTAATTGGCTAACTTTTGTACACCAAACTTAATTTTTCCGTATTCAGAAGCTTCCTACATTAAAAGAATAATTTTAGTTTCATTTTTTAACCGAAAATTGAATTTTTTATCGCAATCCGCAGTCAAGCCAAGTCTAATTTTAGATTAGTGTAACTTTGAGATTGTCAACTTCCACATCTATTTCTTCAAACCTTGTAAACTTAAAAATTGTAATTAATAACAATAGTAACAAGAATAATGATAAAACTCTTTAAAATCCTATGAAATTCGTCAATTCATAGGATATTTCCCGAAATCTCGGAAAATTTATTAAAATACCTTGAGAACTTTTCATCTTTAAAAAATTATTGAAATCCTCAAAAATCTAATATAATTCCTCAGAATTTTTTTAAATAACCAAAAATATTTAAAAACCTTTAAAATATTTAAAGGTATTAAAATATTTAAAAATCTTTCGAAATCTTTCAAAATCTTTCAAAATACCTTAATTCCCTTTTTAAAGTTCTTGAAAACTTTTTGGATGTTTTAAAAATACCCTAGAATCCTTTGAAATTTCTGTAAATTACTGAAATTGATTAAAAATATCTTTGGCATCTTTTAAAACTACCTAAAATATTTTAAATTCTTTAAGGCCATGTGATGAGTGGGCCACGTGAGCAGATTCCTACCTTACCGACACTTTTTTATTTCCTAACTTATTTTTACTTGAAGCACCACATCGAGTAAAAAATTTGGAATAATATATAAAAAGCACTAAGAAATCGAGGTCTGTTCCGAAATTTTATGAATGATGAAAAATGTAAAAAAAATCATTTACAAAAAAAACTTTGTTGATAATTATTCAAATTTCTGACCAGACCCAGATTTCTTAGTGCTTCTTATTTATTACCTCCAGGTTTCAAACCGATGTGGTGCTTAGTGTGAAAATAAGTTAGGAAATAAAAAAAAGTGTCGGTAAGGTAGGAATCTGGTCACGTGACCCACTCATCACATGACTTTAAAACTTTTTAAAACTCTTGAATGTGAACGTGGAATCATTAAAAATACCCTGGAATTTTAAAAAATACGCTAAAATATTTGAAATCTTTCAAGATACCTTAAAACTTGTTGAAGTTCTTGAATATTATTTTAGAATTTTTAAATATAACCTAATACCTTTAAAATCCCTTGAAATTATTTAAAGCTCTTAAAAATACCTTGCAATTTTAAAAAATACCCTAAAATATTTGAAATCCCTTAGAACTTTAAAAAGCTGTTGAAAATTCCCTGACATTTTTATAAGCTCTTAAAAATACCCTAAAATATTTTAAATATTTTTAAATCCCTTAACACTTTTAAAAACTCTTGTATATGAACTTGGAATTTTTAAAAATACTCTGATACCTTTAAAATTGTTAGGAATCTCTTCAAATAATTAAAAGCTCTTAAAAATTCCTTGGAATTTTGAAAATACCCTAAAATTTTAAAATCTTTTTAAATCCCTTAAACCTTTTAAAATCTCTTAAATATGAACGTGGAATTTTTAAAAATACTCTGATACCTTTAAATTTGTTAGAAATCTCTTCAAATATTTAAAAGCTCTTGAAAATTCCCTGACATTTTTATAAGCTCTTAAAAATACCCTAAAATATTTTAAATCTTTTTAAATCCCTTAACACTTTTTAAAACTCTTGAATATGAACGTGGAATTTAAAAAAAAATTCTCTGATACCTTTAAAATTGTTAGAAATCTCTTCAAATAATTAGAAGCTCTTGAAAATTCCCTGGAATTTTTTAAAGCTCTTAAAAATTCCTTGGAATTTTGAAATAATCTACAATTTTTAGATCTTTTTAAATCCCTTAAAACTTTTAAAAACTCTTGCATATGAACGTGGAATTTTTAAAAATACACTGATACCTTTAAAATTGTTATAAATCTCTTCAAATAATTAAAAGCTCTTGAAAACTCCCTGGAATTTTTTAAAGCTTTTAAAAATTCCTTGGAATTTTGAAAATGCTCTAAAATTCTTAAATCTTATTAAATCCCTTAAAACATTTATAAACTCTTTAATATGAACTTGGAACTTTTAAAAATACTCTGATACCTTTACAATTGTTAGGAATCTCTTCAAATAATTAAAAGCTCTTTAAAATTCCTTCGAATTTAAAAAAATACCCTAAAATATTTTTAATCTTTTTGAACTCCTTAAAACTTTTTAAAACTGTTAAATATGAACGTGGAATTTTTTTAATACCCTGATATCTTAAAAAATGTATGAAATCCCGTCAAATTGTTAAAATTATTTAAAATTTCCTTGAAATATTTCGAAATACCCTAAAATATTTAAAGTTCTTTGAAATATTTTGAAAGCCTTTGGAATTTTTAAAAAATTTTGAATATCAGCTTGAAATTTTTAAAAATACCCTTATATCTTTAAAATTGTGTGAAAGCTATTATAATGTGATTAAAGCTTTTGAGCTTTTGAAATTCCTTAAAATCATTAAAATCCTTAGAAATTGGACAAAATCCTTTTGAAAAATCTTTAAAAAATATAGCGTCTTCTGTAAAACGGCATAAAAATTGGTTTCAATCCTTTCAAATGATCAACACCCTAACAAATCCCTTGTTTTTTTTGTAATCTCCTGAAAATGCCTGGGAATAGTTTAATTAAATTTTTAATAAAATTTTCAAATCGTTCGAAACTTCTTAAAATTATTAAAGTTCTTTCAAATTTTTGGAATTTTAAAGCTCTTGAGAATTCCTTGAAATTAAAAAAAAAACTTAAAATATATTAAACCTTTTGTAATACCTTGACATTGTTTAAAGATCTTAAAAATTTCTTGGAATTTAAAAAAAAATACCTTAAATCTTAAAATGTTTTGAAATTCCTCTACACTATTGAATTCAATTCAAAATTAATTGGAATCTTTTTAAATATTCAACAATTTTTGAAGTTCTTTAAATTCTTTGCAAATACCTTAAAATATTCAAAAATATTAAAAATATTATGAAATTTCTCAATTCTGGTTAATAAATTCTTGGAAATCCATAAAATTTTTTATCAAACATCATGAATCACTAATCTAACAATGGACCAGGCTTGACTGCGGATTCCGATGAAAGAATCAATTTTCCGCTTATAAAATAAAATAAAATCATCAGAATTTAAATTGACTTTAGTAATTTTTAATTTCTTATTCTTTTCAAAATTTAACACTGAAAGTTAATCTAATATTAATTATTATAAAAAAATTGTAAATTTACTCTTGATACTAATTGATTTTTAATTAATAAAGATTAATGATCATTTTTAAGGGAAATAATTGTGCGTAAACGTTAGGATTTAGGTTCATTTAATTTTTTAAATGCCAGCACTTTTTTATTTAATTAAAAAATATTTAAAAATTTGTACTACTCTATAGAAAAGTTCGAAGTGTGTTTTTAAATGGATCGAATAAATTGAAACTTTAATAATAAATAAATATCAATTAATGAATCAAAAATATATTGAGTTTTGATAACAAGCGTATACCTATGTTCACAAGTACTTTTTTCTCTGCAAAATATTTTTTTTAAATTTCTAAACTATAGAAAAAATTCAAAATATATTTTTTTAAATTAATAGAAAAAAAGAAACTTTAATAGTAAATAAAATAAAAATTAATTATAAGAACTTTATTAGTTCTTTTATGTTTGAATGAAACAGCTTATTTAAAAGTTATAAAACTTTGCTCAAAATTTCTCATTCAATTAAAAAATATAGGGTTGAAAATTGTATTTTTTTAAAATCTAGCTTTACTGCTTAAAAATTAATTTTTAAAACGAAAAATGTTACTATTTCTCGTTTGTTGTTTTTTTGTATGACATTCAATTTTTTTAAACTAAGAATATAACTATTTCATTTTTTGTTTAATAATCATATTTTTAGGTTGAAAATCCGTGCATTTTCTTGTAAATTCTACTTTTTGTAGAAAATTAATCTTCTTATTTTTAATTTTAATTTTTTGTTGAAAATAAAACTATTTTGTAAATAAATTTCTTTAATTTAATATTTAACTACTATATTGAAAATTGGGGTTTTAAATATTCAATTACTTAGTTAAAAGTTGAAGAACAAACAAATCAACTTTTAGTTAAACATTTTACTTTTTTCTAATAAATTTTTCAAATTGCGACCCAAAAACCCGAATCTTCTACACAATAGTTGAACTTTTGAACCAAAACTAAGAATTTCCACCAAAGAAAGATTAAATGCCTACCAAAAGAGATTAGTTTTAAACGAAATAGCTGAATTTTCAACTAAAAAAATATAAATTATCAACAAAAAATTAAATAATAAAATTTTCAGTTAAAAATTTTTGTTACAAAAAAAACGAATCTTCAACCAAAGAGATAAATCGTCAGTCAAAAAAAGTTAATTTTTATCAAAATAGTTAAAGCTGAACCATAACGGATTAATTTTAAATTAATTAATTTTTAAACAAAAGGAATGCATTTTATAAACAAAAAGAAAATTTTTAACTTAAAAATAAATTTTTTTATATAACAAACTAATACTCTTTTTTTAAATTCCTTTTTTTAATTAATGACTGTACCTAAATATATAAAGATTACATTTTTTATTGAAAATTTATCTTTTTCAGTTTAAAAATTTTGTATTTTGTTGAAAACTCTACAATTGCGTTCTAAAGTTTCTTTTTTTTTTTAATGCAAATTTAATATGTTTGGTTAAAAATCCATATTTTGGGTAAAAAATTTAACTAGTTGTTTGAAAATTCATGTATTCTGCAAAATTTTTTTTTTTTGTAGAAAATTCATCTTCTTTCTGGAAAATAGATCTCATTTAATTCAAAATACTAAGCTATTTTATGAATATTTCATTTTATTTAGTTAAAAATATTTTTTTTTTAACTAAAGATTCCACCTTTTTATTTTAGGTTTAAAATTTACCTTCTTTAATTAAAAATATATGCATTTTGTTCATTTGTACCGTTCGGTAAAAAATTCAGTTTTTGGTTGAAAATGCAACTTAACAATTTATAAAAAATAAATTTATTCTTTGAAAAAAAAACAATTATTTTGTGAATTTAAAATAATTTGAGGGCGATATACATACAAATTCAAAAATAGAAACAGAATTCTTTACTTTAATAGAAAATATTTAAAAAAATTTAATAGCCTATAGAAAAAGTTAAAAATATTTTAAGAAATTAGTGACATAAATCAAAACTTTCATCATAAATAAAATGGGAAATTAATTAATCAAATTGGCCTAATTTCTTTAATACTTTAGTGGCGTGGCTTAAAAATGTTAAATAACTTTTAAAAAGTAAAACGATCAACTGTCTTTATTAATTAATAATAATTGGTATTTAAAAGTAAAGTTTGATTTATTTATTAGATTAATTAATGCTATACACCAAATTTTAGTTTTAATTTTTACATTAGTAAATTGGACATTAGTCCAATTTGATTAATTAATTTCCAATTTTATTTACTATGAAAGTTTTGATTTATTTTACTAATTTTTAAAAATATTTTCAACTTTTTTTATAGATTAATCAATTTTTTCAAATATTTTGTACTGAAATAAAGAATTATGTATTTTTAAAAACTTTATTAATTAATAATAATTGGTATTTTAAAGTAAAGTTCGATTTATTTATTACATTAATAAATGCTACAGACTAAATTTTAACCATTAAGGGAAGACAACAAAATTTGTTTTAATCTATAGAAAAATTTTTAAATAAAATTGGAATTAGAAAAAACATGAAAATATTTGTGTAACATCAATAGAATAAAATAAAACATTAATAATAAATAAACTATAAATTAATTAGACGATTTGGACTAGTATGTTTAATTTTGAAATAAATGGAATTTTAATCTTAAATAACAATTAATTTATATCAATAAATATTGGTTTATCATTGAAGGGGATTCGTCATCAGGCAGGACAAATTGCTCAAAAGATTACGAGAAAAAATTTATTGATTTATAATGACATGCATATGTTCACAAAAATTTTTTTTAATGCAAAGATAACAAAATCTGTTCTTATGTAAATTGAAAATTTAATAATGATGAATTTATAATTTAATGAATCGAATTTGACTAGTTTTTTTAATTTGACTTTAGTAGTTTTTCAGTTTGGATATCTTTAAAAAAATAAAGACTAAAATTTAGTCCATAACATTAATTAAATAAATAAATATTTAGTTATTTATTATAAATAAATAGAATAAATAAATAATAAATAAATAAATAGAATAAATTGAAAATTTAATAATGAATGAATTTATAAATTAATGAACTGAATTTGACTAGTTTTTTTTTTAATTTGTCTTTCGTAGTTTTCAAGTTTCGGATTATTATTATACCATTTAGCCGTTTCCCTTTCGGGGTAACTTAAAAAAATTAAAAACTAAAATTTAGTCTATAGCATTAATTAATATAATAAATAAATCGAACTTTCCTGTTATATATCAATTAATTGATCAAACAATTCCAAAAACACAAAACTATACTGATTTTCAATGACAAGCATATGTTTCCAACAAAAATTTATTGACATACTTTTACCTTATTGCCATTTTAATAAAATTTTTGAAGATTTGATTTAATTCACCTTTTTTGTACAAAAAATGAACGTAGGAAAAAAATATTAGATAATTGACATGATAAAATTGATATAGGAAGTTGAGGTTATGTATTTCTTAATTAAAATGCCCTAGCTTTGAAGTAAGACTAGAAATTTTTACTCAGTAATGATTTATTAGTTCAATTATTACTCACAGCTATTATTTGATTCCAGGAATGACACAAAATTGAGGTTTAAGGCACTCATCGAACCTTTCGAGTGCAGCGAGTGCACACGAGTGCAGCACACTGTCTGCCACATTTTTAGAGGGAAAATACAAAACTGGTTTTTCGACATCTGGTGCAACTGGATCGAACTGAGTAACTTTTTTCATAAATAGATTCTTGATGTTTCATCTCGTACCAGTTCTTACATAATAAGCATTTTAGACTCAATTGTAAAATTTTATTTTCAGCAAACTTTATATTTGTTATTTGTCTCATAAACAAATAAATGTATTACTTATTTAATAGTTTTGTTAGAATAGAAAAAATATCTTTTACCATCCTACTTTATCATATTCGGTTGGTAAATAGAAAGTCTTTTACCATCCTTCTTTCTTATCTTCAGTTGATAACTCGTTCTTCTCACGCCAGGGAATTCTACCTTATCCATTTAATTATTGATCATTCATAATAAAATATATATAATAATAATATATATAATATAAATTCATGATAAGGAATTAAAATTTATATTCATTACTGAGTTCTCTTTAGTCTTCTAAAGTATTTTTTCATTTTTTTGTAAAGAAATCATTTTTTTGAATATATTTCTCTTCTGAGCCTCAAGATGTCTCTACGAGTACGAATTTCTCACTTTCTGGCACGGTTGGGAACGTATAATACTCTAGGTAATATACGTGGTTTTCTATGCATGAATTACTACGTATATTACGTCTAGTTTTCTACGCAAATTGACGTAAATTACGTTTAAACAGAAACAGCATAGCGCATGCGCCGCATCTGTCAATATCATAACCTAACCTCCAATTTATTGTGATATTATATCTACCATTATATCTAAACAATTTCAAAAATAAATGCCTTTTTTAAATAATAAACCATGAAACTCGTCCAGAATGATTTTAAAAAATATATTTTCTACTTTTTACATTGCCAGCTAAATTTTTTGTC
>JAAAKG020142061.1:0-11708 GCA_010014905.2 Druon quercuslanigerum
CTTGGTACAGGGACCCTCTATCCGCAACCCGAGGACGCGTTCGGTGGCTTTGTCATAGGCCTTTCGGTTTGATTCTATAGGAATCAGAACCGAACCGAATATATATATATATATATATATATATACCAGACTGTGGTAGCGCAGCACACTTGAGAAAAAGTACATTCTTTGGTTCAAAATACTATTCGGGCTGAAACTGTGGACCGATTTAGATGTTCTTTTTAAAGCTGATAAAATTACAAAGAACGATCTTGGAACTGGGTTTTAATTTAGTTTATCAGTTTGTCTTCTAAGTAAATGAATGTAACAAATAAAATAGCAATTTTTCTATTTGACGTTCCCAATGCTCGTCAATAATAAAAAAAATTGTTGTAATCACCGATGTTTCATAGATTGACATGATGATGATTGAAAATGTGTTTTCAATCATTTTCAATAATTTAACGTTTTTTTAAGTTATATCGCAAGAAATTTGAATGGAAACATTATTTAAATGAAAAAAATTTCTTTTAAGACTATTCTTGTTAATATTATAAACAACTAAATTATTCAGGCATTTTACATCAGAAAATTCGTTGTTTTCGATTTAAATTTTTTTAAATTAGGAGCCTAATGATAATTTCAGAAAAATGCATAATTTGTGGATAAATTTTATGATTTAAAAAAAAATTAATAAAAAAAATGCATTATTTGGGCATGTGTCAACGGAAAAACTCGTTTTTTCAATCTTTGTCCTTTTAATTGGGAACTTTTCGATAATAACCCCTTGCTCACACTACTTCCCTCTACACCGAGTGAGTCACGCCTACTCTAAAAGGGAAACGGCTTAATGGTGTAATAATAATAATAATCATTAGCTTCCTAATTTATAATTGAAAATATACATTGTAAAAAAAGAATTTTTCTGACGACAAATGCCTGAATAATGAATTTGTTTAATAAATTTGTTTATAATATTGACAAGAATAGTCTTAAGAGTAATTTTTTAAATTAAAATATTGTTTCCATTCACACTTCTTGTAACTTAACTTTAAAAAACATTAAATTATTGAAAATCATAGAAAACAGATTTTAAACAAATAGTTTGTTCATAATTTTTTTTGTTTATTGTATCATGATGGAATATGTGTATATAATGTAAATCTATGAAACGTCGGCGATTACAATAATTTTCCTATTATTCACGCGCACAGGAAACGTCAAATAGAAAAAATTGCCATTTTTTTCATCATATTTATTTATTTATATAAAAATTTAAAAACTAATTTGAGTATCCGGCTCTACAACTTTCTTTGGAATTTTGTCAACTTTAAAAAACGCACCCAAATCAGTCCACAGGTTCAGCCGGAATCGTATTTTGAATAAAAAAATTTACTTTTTCCCCACTGTGCGCCGCGCCACGCTGCCAGAAAATATTTTAAAACAAGAATGTTTGAGATTATAATCTATACCGTTGAAACAACCGAAATGTTGGTACAAACAGCCAAATTTTTTATTACAAATAGCCTGATTCGTTCTGTAGGTGTAGACACTTCCTTTTTGAAACTTCGAACATAGCACCGGTTAGGAAACCCTTTTACGAAGAGAAATTTCTGGCATTATTTTTGGATTCAGTCGATTTTTAACAATGTTAAATCTTTTTTGTAATATCAATTTTCTGATCAAAGTGGCCAGTGGTGCGAAGCTACCATCCGTGGAATTATGCCTGAACGCCTCTAAGGCCGTATCCTTTCTAGTCAAAGAATCAAACGATTCAAGCATCGACAACTGTAATTTGGTGATTATGAATTCTCGTTTGTTAAAGCTCTTTCGGCATTAGCGGACACATTCTCATCACGTATCTCGTGCTTCATACTAGATGTTTTTCAAAATTTTAACTTTTCTACATCATGTTCAACACTTTTATATCAAATTTATATTGTATTTATTTATGCAACTCGCCCTGGGATTGCTTATTCAGATATTGCGATAGTAGGTAAAAATTTTATTTATCATGATTACTTCAATATTTGTTTCCTATTTTGCATTTAATTTTATTCTTAGCTACACTAAAACACGCATCATTTCCATAAATTTATAAAATTACAATTCAGAATGATATTGAAACATTTATATTTGTATTGATTTTCTATATTATGTCATATTTTTAATTTTTAAATATTTATGTCCTCTTTAGTCGAACCCCTTTGTCTCATTTTTCGTAGATTGTGTTGTTTGTCCAAAAATTTAATTTTCTTTTTTTTCAGTGTTGTTTTTTTACGAATAAAACCAAAATCACTCGTCATATGAAAATATGATTTATTGATTCATATTTTTCGTATCTTGCTTGGTTTGACCGCAAAATGGAGTTATTGATTTTTCATCATTTTTTGTCCGATCAAAACTCGAATTTTTTATTTTTCACGCTTGTTTGGGTTCAAATGTCCATTTTCGTTGGGGTTTTTATATTTTAAAAATACTGTAACTTTGATAATTTTTATTTTATGAAAAATGTCATAAGAATAAATTGTCCGTATTTTTGTGGGCGCTCTAAAAATCTGCCCATAGAATTTTGAAATCTTGAAATACATGGTCCTAACAATTTTGAAAATGCTCTAACTTTTTAAATTTTCATCCAAAATGACTGTTATCCGGTATACAGATGACGACAACGACAAAGACGACGGCGACGTTAGACAAGGAGACAAACCCGGTTTTTGCGGATTCAGGGGTTCTTGAAACGTGGACATTTAAATAAATCCGTGATAGTCAATTTTCACAGAAAACTAATACCTTCTCACGATAAGCATTGTATCAAGGGTACGAAAAGAAGTGGTGGAGGAGGAAGAAAACACAGAGTATATGGAAGAAGAGGACGGAACAATGGTGACAAGAATAATAGGGGATAAGTGGTTTGAGTGTTGTATGCATGTACAGGAGAAGAGAAAAAGAGGGAGGATGGAGAAATATATGCAAACGCGCAGAGAAAAAGGAGAAGGGGTTGATACTGGCAGGGGGGCCTAAATGCGTTAATCGGAGAAAAAGGGAGAGAGATGTGGAATACAGAAAACGAAAGAAAATACATAAGAAACTCGAAAGACAATGAAACATATCGGGAGGGTAGGAGGCTTTTGGACTTGTTGGGAGAGGCGGAATGGTTTGTCTGTAACGGAAATACCATAGAAGAGGAAAAAGAGGTATTTACGTACCCTGTTATAGGCAAAACTGTAATATACTACATTCTAGTAGAAAACAAAGGAGAAGAATTCTGGAGTGTTCTTCTAGCAGACTTAGAGTAGAAGATGGAGAGGATAAGGAAAGTAGGGACAACGCTAGGTGTTGAAAAAGTGTTTTCACTAGCATACACAGATGACGCAGTGCTAGTAGCGGATGGTAAAGAAGAATAAACCTGTTGATGAGAATGTGCGAAGAGTGCGTGATAGTAAAGGCTTTTAACAGTTAACATGATGAATACTAAGATGATGTTTTTGAGAAATAAAAAGCAAAGAGTAGAATATAAATGGAAGATTAATAGTGTGGTGGTAGAGTTGGTTGCGGAGTCCTGGCACGTAAGAGTTTAATCATAAACGAGAGGAGGAAACGAACTGCAGATAAGAAAGAGACTAGAATCTGCAAGCAAAGTGATGGAATGAGAGTGTGGATGTTCGATATGCTAGTATTGTCAGCGTTAAGCTATGGTGTGAAAATTTGGGACCTGAAAGAGCATAAGGGAGTGGAAATTCGGCATGAGAGATTTTTGAGTTGGGTAATGGGAGTAAGTTGGATCTGTTCAGGTGAGGATAGAAAAAAAGGAAGAAAAAAAATATATGCTAAGGAAAGAAATAGGACGAGAGAACATCTTTGTCAGTCAACTGAAAAGTGCCTGGAATTTGGAAGAGAACCTAAGAAGAGGAGAAAGAAGCAGAATTGCGCAAGCGTATGCACGAGAGGTTATGGATAAAGAGTGGAGGGGTAACATGGGATGCTCAAAACGAATAGAGAAGAGATATGAAATGAAATTTAAATATGGTATGCAAGAATGTCTGTTCATGCATGGTACAATAATTAACTTCAGGCAGTCCGAAAGAAAAGGAAGGAAAGTACAACGGAACGTTGAACATCACAGATCTTAGCAATATAGATAACATAGATCTAAAAATATGCACAAACGCATAAATTGGAAAGTTAAATAACGATACGAGAAAAGTATATGTACAATCGAAACAGAAGAAAAAAAGAAAATACAAAACAACTTCGCAGGGAACAACAAAATGTTTTAAAAATCGATAAAGGGTAGAAGGATAGTATGCTATAGGACACCAAAACTATGATATAGAACTCCATTCATTAGAAAACCAAATTGAGAAAGTCTGTATCACTGAGGTTAGGGATATGATTAAGAACTTAAAAAAGGGTAAAGCTGCTGATATAGACAGTATTAACGCTGAAATGCTTGAATATGGTAGCGAGTACCTACCTCACAGGTTGGGCGAATTTATAAATTTATGTATTGAGATGGGAAAGGCCGAAATAACTGGAAAAAGTGATTATCGTATAAATATACAAAGAAAAGAGATTTAAAAGCAACTGCAATAATTGCAGAGAAATTCGATTTTTAAGTACAGTAAGTGAAATATATTAAAAAATAGTTATTCGCTTCAAGGACATCAAATAAAGTAAAACTTGTATTTAAAACAGAAGAACACAAAAACATGTCTTTGCTATAATATTGGAATGCTAATGAGTAAAAAGGCACGTATGCCTGAAACAACAGAACAATCGAGACTGAAGCGCGCTACGACGAGTAAGCACACGGTAACGCAACGGAAAAAGCAAAGAGACGGGACCAACAGTGACGGCGATGCGTGTCACGCATGCGCACATTGTTACCAGAAAATTATATGTTTGTTAACACTCTACCCCTTTGCGGGTTACAATCTATTTTTTTATCATTTTGCATTTTTTTGAATGTGTCGTAGTTTATTACGTAGTAAGACCGAGGAGGGCAGGAGAGAGTTGGATAACGGAGTTGAAGGCTGAGACACAATAAAACAATTGGGTTCATAAAGGATAAGTTAGCATTTATTTCCACTCACAATGCAGGATCTGTCAGCCCGTGAGGGGACAGGCAGGTCGCAAGGGTGAGCGGAAAACCCGCGTATGAGCGTAGAGCATGCACTTAGGACTAAGACAAGTTCTTTCGGACGCGTATGAGCCCAGACAAATTACGGGGAGCGTCGTCGATCGGTGCTTCAGGACCCCTCGGGGGGTTCCGCCTCCTCTCGTGCACGGGCCGGTAGTCCTCTCGTGCGGAGCCGTCCCGAGTATTATTTTAACAATTCTGTTGCAGCCCCCTCCCCCGCGGGTGTTTGTGTATATCCCTGAAGTTTGATCTAGTTCTCTATCTAGTTTCTGTATACTTTTGGAGTCTATATGTAAATTTAATTCCAGAGTATATGTGTTCGTTTTCTCTTTGTGGGTACTTTCAGTTATGTTGATTTTTGGTAAGTTTTCGAATTTTCAATTGATGCAGTCCCACCCTCCTTGTATGTATGTTTTTCCGTCGTCTTTTGGGTCAAGTAATTTTGTCTGTATCTGTAAGGTCTGTTATTGCAAAAGGAATCATGTATCAGGTAAATTATTTTAGGTATTTCTTTTTCGCAGAATTAGTATTTAAAATTTTCTGAGTTCTCGTTTAGTCTATTTTGAAAAGTCGTGGTTCTCTCAGTTATTTTTCTGTTCTAGCTCTCTTCTATGGTTTCCCGGTTTTTGTAATATATAAAAAAAAGAAAAGAAGAAAAAATTTATTGTCGCTTGGGTTCGTAGAGTATTTATTTACATCTCGTTGAGTAGGAATATATATTTCGATGTGGGTTTAAAGTCTAGTTTGAAATTTGCCTCTGGGTTTTAGTTCTGTTAATTAAGGGAAGCGTCGTCGCTCGGGGCTTCCTTACCCCTCGTGGGGTTTACGCTTCCTTTCGTGTATGGGCCGACAGTCTTTTCGTGCAGGGTCGTGCCGAGTATTATTTTAACAATTCTGTTATAAGTTACGAAAAATGAGGACTAATAAACAATTTGTTTATAACTAAGTACAAAAAATGTAAATTATTACGAACTAAAAAGGTTTATTTTTGTTTTTTATGTTAATTGCAAAAGGTAAGAAATTAAATAGAACATCTAGTGAATAAATAAAAGAAGTCTAATAAAGCAGGATCCACTGCGCTCTCTGCTTTTTTTTAACATCTAGTCTTCTTGTTATTCATTTGAGTTAGCTAGCTCGGTTTCTGAAAGAGAAGAAAAAATATGATTTAAGGTATACAAAAAATATTTAGTCATTATTTAAATTCGTTATTCTACTTTTTAATAAATTATGAGTGCTAGCAGGTAAAGGTTTAGTTATAATGTCGGCAATATTATCCTTTGTAGAAATCTATTCTATTCTGCCATGGGTTTCTTAGTGCCAAAAAGCTCTCTAAATTCTAATTTTTCCCTAATTTCTTCTACTTCATCATCGAAACTCCTAAGTTTATGACTACCGTCTTTTTGCGCAGAATCGTCTGCTGATTTTTTGTTGCAACTAATAGCTATGGGGTAATTTGTTTTCCCTGTTAAGTCCCTATTTGCTTTATCTAACGAAAAAACTTCTTGGTATACCGTCTCCATGTGTATAGACATAATTCGTTTATGTCGTTTTCTTAACCAAGCTTCAACATAACTTTAGAGAACCTCTCGTTCCATTTTTTAGGACTAATTCTTAGACCATACAGAGCTTTCTTCAATAATCATACTTTATTATTTCTGGAATTTTCGTTACACTCTATTCCTTTAGGAATTTTCATAATAAAAGGTCTCTTCTATCAGTTCTCCATAGAGAAAAGCGGTTTTAACATCCATTTCTTCGGCTTGTAGGTCTTAAGAATTTAATAAGTTGATTTTATGAGAATCAAATCAATCCTTTCTTCGACCTTCAATGTAAATATGAGTAAGAATTTTTTGTAGGTCTTTTGTTTCCATTCATTAAAATGTAGTTTCTTTAAAAAAGTGCCTCTTCAATTTTATGAGGCGTTTATTGTGATACGTTTTTTTTATTTTAATCACGTTTAGAGTCACACATCATAACTATTTTTTTTAATTGACTCTTAACTACTGACTGATGTTTCACTCCAAAATTGAATATTCCTTTTTTTGCAAGAAAATAAACACAGATTCTCTTAAAAAGTTAAGCAGTGATAGCCGAAACTTCAGATTTTTTATCGAACGACCTTTCATGTAATTTTGTCTTTTATTGTTTAATTTATTGAAAACCGTATGACCCACAAAAAATTCTTACTCATATATTTAAATCCTCTAATTACCAATCTAGCCTTATAAATAATTTCTTTATTTTCTCCAATTTTAGTTTTAAACAGTCATCTAGAATCAATGATGTTTGTTTTCTTTCCATCCATTACAGTTGTTCGTCTATCAACTAGGCCCCAGTCATCATTGGTATGCATTGAATTTAATTCTTTATCCATGACGTTTTTCCAATCAGGCCACTCTTACCTCATTCTAGCTTCTTTATAAGAAGTTGGATCTTTCTTGATCCTCGCCATCGTAGTATATACAACTTCGTATTCTTCTAGTAAATTTTCTTCTCCTATAGACTGCGGTAGGTTGAAAGTTATATTTTCCAGATTTATTGCTCTAGACGTGTTAAACGCAAAACTTGTATCTTCTATAGGATTACCCACTGCGTGGTATATAAAGCCGTCCTACACGTTTGGTTTGGACTTTATTTCGGATTTTCTTTGACCATCTAATTCTTTCTTTTTAGAAATATTGTCATCTAGTTTTCTTTCTTTGGGTCTTTCCTTTTTGGATTTTGCTAATTCTAGTTCTTCAGTTACCTGAATATTATCAGACTGTTTTTGTTGTAAAATAGGAATTTCGTTTTCTTTAAAGTCTTCAGTTTCACTTTCATTTTCTTCTAGAATTGGCTTTAATTTTTGTATGTTTTTGAAAACTACTGTTTCGTTAAATTTTACATGCTTTGACTTAATAAATCTATTAGATGAATGATGCCATTATATGTAACCTGTCTCAGAATGTCCTACAAGGATTGTTTTTAATGCTCTCTCAGAAAACTTGGTTTCTGTTATGGGCATTCTAAGGTAATCTACGCATTCGAAGCTTCTTATTTTTTCTAAATGGTCTTTAGATTTAGGATTCTTTCTAAATAATGGTGTTTCAAAATTGTTTGACTTATGTGGTATTCTGCTGTAAACATTTACAGCTGTGTCTACTGCTAACAACGACATGCTAGGACGTAAGCCTAAGTCTATCATGAGTGCTCTAGTTTTATTTTGAATGGTCTTATTTTACTCCAGAACCATTATGTTCAGGTTTGTATGGAAGTGCAAAGTTTTACATCTATATTTTCTTCTTTCTTGACTTCTAGAAATTCTCCTTCACAAAACTCTGTACCTTTGTCTATTCTAATGTAACAGACTTTTTCCTCTTTGCCTAATAACATTCTGACTCTTTTTAGATAGGTCCTAAAAGCACTATCTGCTTTGATTTTATCTTTAAAGCAATATATTTGTGCAAATCTTGAGTAATCGTCTAAAAATACAATTATAAATCGATTGCTTCCGGGAAATGAACTTGGTTTTATGGGTCTCATAGTATCTACATGCATCGTATGTAGTGGCCTATCCGGTCTGACTTGTAATTTCTTGAAAAGGTAATTTTTACACCTTAGCTAAAGGACATATTTCACAGTCACGTATATCTTTTGAAAATTTTATTTTCTTAAGATTTGCATTGGACTTTGTAATCCTAATAAATAATCGAGTGAGGGGTGCCCTAGTCAACAATGCCATAACATTGCATCATCTAGTTTATTAGCAATGTTCTGTGGTAGTCTCTGATGCTTTTATATTATTAAAAGTTTCATAATAAAATGTGGGATTTAAGTCTAATATTTTTCTGTCTAATATTTATCAATTTTTTCTGAAGCTCCATTTTCATGATTTTCATTTTCACTAACCTTCTCCCCCTCTATCTCAGACGAATTAATTCTAGTATTATCAGTTTCTTCCTCCGAAACTTGCAATTCTACTGCGTTTTTCGTTTGAGATTTATGCGAAAACTTAAAATCGGAAACTGGTTCTGCTTCGCAATTGTATGAGTTATACGTTGGGTTTTCCTCTATTTCATTTTACGCTACATAAAAAGTAATCAACCAATTTGGTTGTTCGCATTTCCCTTCTAAGAATCCTTCCCTTGTTTCTTTATCAAAAACATATCATTTTTCCTCGTCTGAGTAAATCCCTAGGCCAAATTCTACGAAACATCTTAGCGATATTAATTTTTTTGCAATATTTTCTGAAGCTGTAACATTGGATAGTTTAATTTGTTGTTTAGTCTTTTTCGTTTCTAAATATAAATCTCCTTTGCCGTCTATTCTAATATCTGCTAATCTATTTTTATTAGAACTTCTAATCACAGCATTTTGCCTGCTTCTAAAGTTACTTAATATATAATAATAATGATATATAACAATACTTCTGATAACTATATTAGTCTTATCGTAGTGTTTTTTGTTTCGGCTGAGTGTGGTTGATATACCTCTATATATGACTCTTTCATTACCTCTAGTACTGATTCTGTTATTATTGTTCTTACCTCTATTATTATTACCTCTAGTGTTATTATTCATATTTTTACTACCAGGCCATCTATTATTATTTTTATATGACTTTATATACCCCCTTCCTCTGGAGTTTCCTCTATAGTTGTTCCCACGTGTAAAATCTGTACACAGATCATGTTTCACATAGGGGCAGTATGTCCTTCTGGTTGCATCTTATTTTTTCGTTTATTAGTCACAAAAAAACTGAAAGAAAGAGACGATTCTGATGATTTTTATACGGACAAAATATGTACAACAAAACTAAGGTTAGAAAATCTTTTTTTAATGTATAAAGTATATCAGGGCTGCATGTGCACTGTATGTACAGCACAGAATAATTTAAATGGTGAAGTAAAGACCATAATTCCGGTGAAAATGCACCAAAAAGTAAGCATAATAAAAGGATGCTAGTTTTATTTATTCAGCTTCAATTTTAGTTTCTCAATTAAAGGGAAAAAATTGAGTAGAAGATGATGTAAAAATTACATATCGCAATCGAGAAATTGACGTAAGAAAATATTTTGCAACAAAAGACAGGCTTATATTGAAAGATTTTAATGGATTGACGAAAGCACTTGGGCACGAGAACAAAATATAAGAATGACGTTTATTTACAGATTCTAAAAAGAATTAACTTGAACTGCGTTCTTCGGCATAATGGTAATAAGTTTCCATCTATATCTGTGGCTCATACAATCCATATGATAAAACGATACGACGTGACGAAGTCAATTGTAAATGAAATTAATTACAATTTCTTTAAGTGGCGAACACAGTCGTATAAACAGGCTCAGAATCTCCATTAGTGGGGGTGACTTGCGTTTTGACGGTAACGCTGTTTCTCGAAGTGACCACCATAAGTGGAGCACAATAATGGGAGGGTATATGGTTTATTTACAAGCGAGCATTGACACATACCACCTGCGAATCTCGATTAAAATCGTGAAAATCCAGGAAAAACATATAATAAACAATCACGATACATGTTTTAAAAGAGGATAATGTAGCCAACAATTATATCTAAGCTACATTTCAACACATCCCTATTAAAAGCTTTGTAAAACTGTTTTAAATGTGATCTTCATTACGAAATATTTAGTTCCGTAATTGAAGGGTTGCAGATTGCAGTACAATACTATATAACCAAAATTTGTTTTAAAAAATCGGATTTTGGCATAAAAAATTCTTTAAAAATCAAATTCATGTTACGTGAAAAGTATTTCCAAACCTTCTTCTGACGAACTTTTAAACCTTTTTCTGAACAAATTCATTTTCCTAAAAGTTTTTTAATGCAGTAGAAGAATAAAATACTTATTTTTTCAAGAAAGGTCCTTAAATATAACTATTTGCAATTTTTTGAGCACCAAACTTTCAATCAAATTAACCTACAATTTTAAATGTTAATTTTCTAGAAAAACCCTTTTTCATCATGAAACCATTAAATTTGAACCTCCATATTCATGAATTATTTACTTCGAATTGGATCAGTTTTTCAAACCTTACTTACCTCCAATTTAGCAACTCCATGTATCGGGAGCAAGATTTAAGTTGTTGTGTCAACTGAAAATTGCACTTTTTATCTTAATTCGTAACCAAGCCTGTTTCAATTTTAGGTTCTTGCAGGGATCACAGTCATTCCCCTATTCCCCTTTTTCCCCTATTTTTCCCCTATTCCCCTTTTTCCCCCCTTTTTTTCTCCAAATCCCCTTTTTTCCCTAAATTTGAGAATTTTCGCCACTTTTTCCCCTTTTTTCCCTAATTTTTTGAAGCTGCGATTAAGTTTTCTTATAATATACTTAAAAATGCGCGCCACAATGCTTGAGCAGCTATGAGCATGCGCAAATAGCGATCTATAATTGATATTTTCTGGAGAACTTACCGTGGCTGGCCACTGGCGAGGCTTCCCAAGCCTAAACTTTCATGAATCTTTCAAAGTTTCCTCTGGTTTGAAACGTTCAACCCAGAGGAAACTTTGAAAGATTCATGAAATTTTACATCCCTACCCAAGTGTAATACGCATTTGGCGGCATTTAGGCATTTAGTTAGTGTAAAA
>JAAAKG020142062.1:0-11708 GCA_010014905.2 Druon quercuslanigerum
GAGGGGAGTAGTGTGAGGAAGGGGTTATAAAATTTTTAGATTGATCTGGAATTTTCGCGTTATTTATTTAAATAACATAGTCTTCAAAATAAAAAGCCTGCTACAACACTCAGAAAAATCGTTATAACAGCTAAGAAACCAATGTTGCTGCTGAAAAAATAAACGTAAACAAGCCTCACATTTGATCAGTTCCGGAGAAAGTGGGTGGATTTTTACCGTTTCTTATACGCATTCTTGCTGGTCTAAGTGCTACTGGAGCTCTACCGGGTGTAGATGCGGGCATAGCTGAAACTGTCAATGATTCAAATGCTGCAAAACGACAGCTTGAAGAAAGCAAACTTCATAACAAAACAACGGAAGCCAATGCTGTGGGAAAAGGTCTTTATTTAAAACCATACAAAGATGAACTGGGACTTCATATAAAACCATATACTCAAGGATACTTGCGTACAAGCCAGAAAACTGAAATTGACCCTACCTCTCCGAGAAAAATACATTATCTGAGGGTGGGCCATGTAGATGTGTAAATATGAAAGTGCCATTTTTAACCTTGATGAGATAAAGAATTTAGGAACTAACTGGTTTACGTGTACAAAAATAACAGTGACATAATTTTTTTTAATAGCTTCAGTAATTTTTGACCACCTTTAGATCTCTTTAAGTACTATTTAGGCGTTTTTTAAATCTTCTAATAGCGATGATAAAAATGCTGTCTAGTACAGTATCGATAAGGGTTTTTACGTCCATTGGATTTGTCCTACGCATTGAAAAAAAATTGACATTCAAAAAATAAGGTCAAAAATTAATTTGACTTTTTTCGAAATAAGAAAGGTTTTTTGTGTGCTTTTTTGTCTTTAAAGAAATCTTAGGTTTTTCCTATAAGACCATGTAGATTAGAAAGTGGGATTTATATATTTAATTTATGAAATTAAGTGCTGAGTACTCCGGTACGCACATGATGCTGGCTTTTAAATCCCGTAGCGCAGCGTGGTGCCTGCATGGTATTGTTTTTACGATAAGTAATAATATATGCTAGTATGTTTAATGGCTCTATGCATATCACAGGATTAAGACTGCTATTATTTACATTTCTGCATTAAGTTCCCAGATAAGTTTTTAAAAAAATTTTGAATTTTCGAAAGTCAAGTTATTTAATAAGAGGTCGCCTCCAAAAAGCGGTTTTACGGATTAAGCAAAATTGAAGTTTGAAGATTGTTTTATGCTGGTCTTCTAACTGCCTTTCTTTCCGCCTCCCGTTATTTTTATGACAGTTGTTTTCACTTCGTTTCCTATTTTTCGTTTCTTCGCTGTTGAGAAGTATAAGCTCAAGACTTTAGATCAAGTGTGAGAAGTTGAATTTTCTGAGCTCTACTCGTTGATGATATAACTTCTCTTTGATTTGATCTAGAACTTCGACTGCAGCCTTATCATATTTTTCAATGCACAGCATAATATTCACCTGGAATTTTCCGAAGGAGAAGTCTGGATGGCCGTCATCATTTGACAAGCTGGTTTCATTAGTTTCAACATCATCAACGTTTTAATGCGCAAGAACATTAGAAATATGTGTATTTAGCGTCTTGTTATGATTCTTCTTCTTGAAAGCATTGAAGCATTTGTTAGTGAATTTTCTATGATTATTTTCACATTTTTTAGGGGACATAGCCAGTAAAAAACTGGTTTGAAAAAAACCAAAGGTTGCTCAGTGGGCCCAAATTTGGTGACGTTTTTACAAAATCGTTACGACAGCCTTACGATATCCTATTTCCATGTCGTAAAGACACCTCAACGGCATGGACATACGATATAGTAAAGTTTCGTAAAGGTGTCGTAACAATGCCGTAAACACGTCACAAAATTTGGAATGTTCAAATCTGAGTTTAAAAAACTTTATTCCTCTTTAAGGAAAAAAGATTCAATAGTTAAACGCTTATTAAGGTTTTTCTCGACAGCTAAGATTTTCGGATTTTCAAAATCAAAATCGTGTCCAATTTTAATTCTGCGTCTTTCAAACGCAGTCACGTTATCTATATTATAATTTCGGCGAGTGTGTTCTTTAACTCTATAATGCAAAAGTCTGCTCACGGGGGTGAAGCTGGCATAGGCACTTCCGGTAGCAAATCTGACTTCCGTGCCAGGCCGATCTAGGGTCCTTTCTAGGTAGTTTACAGTTATACAGTTTGTCATTCTAGTAGATTTCGAAGTTATTAATGTGTCAGCACTGAATCTGGAAAAGGTTGTTCAAGATGGCGGAAAAGGTCCGGGCCTGAAAGGTAAGAGGTCTAAAACTTGTAGACTGTGATATTTGCAAGGCCTATCTGTTTTTTGAGGTCAAGGGACACGATTACCCACTTGAAGATGTCTCCACAGCCTCTTTTCACAATAAGTCCTCTGAAAACATCTTCTTTTGCATATGACATAAGCCTGAAACGATACTCATTAAAAGGTGCATTCGATCTTTAAGTTTTAAGTACACTAAATCTACGAAACAAAAAAATATACAAAGTGACAAGGGTGGTAACAATGTAAGTGCTAAAGAATTAGGTAAAGTTCAAAGATTTGTAAAAAGTTCTTTGAGCCATGTAAACAAGCATGAAAATCAGAAGAAAGCTTTTCCTGTTAATGAAAACTTTTCTACTTCTCAACAGAAAAATGTATTAAGAAAAATATTCCAATTTTGAAAATCTTGTCTGCATGCTCGCTTTGTGAATTTAGTTCTGCCAGGAGGCACTCACGGCGCATCGGTCGCTCCATAAAAGCCATATTGCCAAAATTTGTTTCCACTATGTAACACGTACCTTAACCCCCGCGGGTCTGCTGAGGTGTCTAACAAAACAACAGTCACAATTTGGACAGTTAAATTTGTAAACTAGCAAGTTTTTCAGTTAATCCCGAGATGCAAGGAACTACAGTGAAATTTGTGGAATTATTGATTTCTTTTTTTCCCCAGTATATTAAAAATATTGGTAACTCGGATTCCATTCAGGATCATTACAGAATCACAATTACATGAAGTTTTAGAAATTATTAACTCATTAGATTGAAATCTTAAATTCACTTTTGAAGGAAAATAACTATACATTAAATTAAAATTAAAATTTTCGTTAACAGCTCCTTATGCATCTCTTAATTTTATTCGTGTAACTTAATTTTCACTTATTTATCACAACCTAAACATATTAACTTATTTGCTTTAATATTTTCATCGTTTTCAAATTGTCTTTCATTTTGATGTCTTAAGAATACTTACGATCATACTTATTAATAAATGAATTTCTGAACACGCGTTGAGCCATGCTCCTAAAAGTTGACTTTTGCCGTTTTTATGTTCTTAGAGGGCTCTATATAACTTGTCTGTTTTCAACAACAAGGTGATTTTTTTCAACTTTGAAGAATAAAATGGAAAAAAATGTTGGTATGCTTGAAAAACTTTGTTTCTTCATTCCATAACGCTCTAATTATCTAATCTAACCTTAATATAAACTTTATGTCATCAATTTTCATACAATAATTTTTGTAAATTCTTCTATTTTATCTATTACACAAGTATTTTAATGTTGACATAAACAAACAGAAAAATCCAAAATAATTTGCGTTTTCAATAATCATGTGTATCTTAAAAAATAAACAATGATTAACATTGCTGATGTTTTTTTGAAAATTTCTTCCTTCTGTTTAACTAAATACTGTGAATAAGATAATCTAGTCTTCCTTTACTAGTCTTCTCAACTAATTTTCTCAGGTAAAAACTTACATAATTTATTTTGTTTATTACTGTTCCCTTTTATTACCAGATCCTATTGATTACACTTTTTATTGTTCATTCCTATTTTATGAAAAATTGTTTAGAATATTTTTTCCCAATACAACTTACAAGTGGGGGAAAAACAAAATTTTATTTATTATTTTTTATTTTAAACGTTACATACTTTTTGTCTTCATATTTACATATATACACTATTTTATCTGTCTATTATTGTTCTTATTTATTACTTAATGTTGTGACAATACCTATTATTTTTAATGCTTATAATCTTTTATCGCCAAAGATTTATTCTTTGTTTTGTTTCTGTATTTTTTATGTAACAATTTTCTATAATAAATTATTAAATTTTCAGTTTCTTAGCCTAAAAACATAAACCTAAGATGACTCCCTCGGTTCCAGTTCTGCCCCCCTTCTTCCAATCATCCCTTATCAACTAAAGTTTCGTGGGACGGACGTTATAACTATACTTTTCACTATATGCCGAAGTACTACTTAACTTGCACATCATCCATCTATTCATCCCATTGTCACATCTAACGCTCGCGTAATTGTATACCTACAGCAGCATCATCGTCGGAGGTTTCAAGCATCGTCTTAAATTAACTTATAACATCCTGATCTCATGAGTCACTTGAATTAGTCCGTGACTATGGTGTATAAACGGGTTAATCCGAGTACAAATTTTGATTGAAAAGGTACCGCATTTGCGTTTGCAACGATGCCGTTCCTTTTATCAAGACAAGGTTTTTTCTTCTTTTTTGAGTTTACTGACTTTTCCATTCCGTAGACTGTTTTATACATTAATTAAAGATCGATACTAAAGAAAGACACGCATGAATAATAATGCATTGCACATAAATAATAATTATTAACAAACAATCATAACTATAATTAATAAAATTAATTGCTTTACTGTAAAAAAATTAATAATAGTAAAATTTGTATAGTCTTAATCTTAAATAAATGACTGTCATTCTATATTTTATTAGTTTGACTTAGTAGAGTGTAAATTTTTCTTCGTTCCAATTTTCTTTTTTCTGTTTTGCCCGTTGGTTTTTTTAGATCGTGAATTAGCTTGAATAAATTAATAAGGAAACATATTTTGGTTGATACTTCTATTTTTGCTAAGAGATGAAAATTAGAAGTTTTCTCATAGTACGGCAGTTATTCGAACCTACCTTGCATTTTTTTGTAGAGCATTCAGACTTGGCACAGTTGTAGTATATACCCCCAGGATACTTTTATGAAGTGGAAAAAAGGTTGCAACCCCGGAAAAGCAGCGATACAGCGAGTTCCCTACCTAAGAGGGGTAGATCTCAAAAACTTAACAAATCCTCCGTTTCTGTGCTGGAATCGGTACCCCACTCGACATGTGGTAGTTTAAGGCATATTTTGACTTATGAAGACTGTCATATTTTGCCTCTGAGGTTTTTGCTTTTTGGTAAACAAAGATAATTAATTAATTAAGTCAAACTTAATTTAATTTAAGTTGAAAATTAATTAATTTATATAGCCAAAAAGAAAAAGTGTAATAAATGTACGATTATACAAAAATTAAATTAAATTCTTTGAATATAGAAGAAATTTGACAGGTCAACAGTGCTCTGGCACTAGGAAATGGCCCTAATAAAATACTTTTTGGCATGCATAGGTACAAAATTCATCAAATGTAACTTTTGTTCTCGAGCTAATCTATACTGAATAGTCCATCCTTCTGGCTATCATTTTCAACCACTTGCAAAAGAATTGGGTAGGTCTATCACTACATGGAGTATCTGACTGGCCTTCAGTCCTTCGTAGGCTGCTCGTCGTATCTAAAGTTCTGGCGATTTCTCAATTGGTAGAATGCAATCCAGGGGCTTCCCTTTTGTAAACTGTGCTCAGCGTCACTAGGTGAGACTTTTATACTGCTTCGAACTGAAACATGTTATATGAACTATTGCATTCCGTTGTTAAACTCATTATTGAAAGTATATTATGATTATAGCTACTTACGAATCGTACAAGTATACTTAGTGACAGACTCACTAAGTGCCGTCGAGCACTGTTTATAAAAGAGAAGCCCCTGGAGTGCAAACGGCCAACTGAAGACTCGCTAGAACCTCAGATAAGACGAGCAGCCTACGAGGGATGAAAGGCTAGCCAGATGCTGCATGCAGTGATAGGTTTGCCCAATTCTTCTGCAGTTGGTTTGAAATTATGCCTGGAAGAATAGACTATTCACTATAGATCTAGATCAACAACGCAGGAAGCCTGCAAAACCACCACCTTTTAATGCAAATGCAAGAAAAAGTGTTTCGGTAACTGCAATTGCTCGGAATCAAAAGTTTTTTTATGACATTATTTTCTCTTTAGCTATATAGATGAATTAACCTTCAACTGAAATTAAACTATTCTTCACTTCCCGACTGAGAGTTAGTGAATGGAACTTTTCTAAATAGTTGTTGACCAACACCGTAAGAGTTTCTACGTAAAAAATTAACAAACTGGTAGCTAGGTTTCGGATGTGAGAAAAATTCATCGGATTGACAAACTGTATATGACTAGTCCAAAAACGTTCATACCTTTTTTCGTAAATGATACTTAAATGTTATGAGTGATTGCAACAAATTTTACAGAGCACTCGCGAGCTTGCCCAACAAATCTGGGAAGTAGGAAGTAGATTCGCCTTCACGTGGCCCGCACACACTCTCAGCCAAACGGGCGGTGCGTAAAGGCACGCATATGTGTGGATCGAGTGTGTCGGATGAGTGGCTAGAAGTTTTATAATACCTATATTGCTTAGCGGCGATGGCTATGCGTGTTTAGGCTCTCTTGGTTTAGGTTTAGAAACTGTCAAGTCAGCAGTTTGACGGTTTCAAATCCTCAGAATTGTGCAAAATCATAAACAAATATAAATTAAATAACACAAATAAAAATTTTCACTTTTTGTATTAAACTTTGAAATTTTCAGGAACGGTTCGTATAGGAAAATCGAACTGTTTGTCAAAAAGTTCCAAGTTTATCCACACAATTCGTATAGAAATAAGGAATTAATGTTCCATTTTTTAAACCCGTAACCGAGACCTAGCTACAAGTTCGTTACTTTTTTACGGATAAATTTTTTCCGTGAAAGAGCAACAATCTTTGAGGTCAAATATGTCCATTGCCGCTCATTTTTCTGATTGTTTAAGTGACCGATAATTAAAATAGCAAATATCAGGGTACCGAAATTTATTTTAAGGAACACTATTGGTGTAGAACGTTGCTTTCGCTTTCATACAGTAAGCTTGGACATCTGTTAGAATAAAGACAGTAGCACGTTGGTGTATTTGTGTTTGTATCAGAAGTGTATTCTCGATCGAAGATGTCAGTTTTCGAGCCAAATTCTTGTCATTTGCGGGAAGTGTTGATGTTTTGTTTTCATTTGAAGAAAAATATAGCTGAGGCTCACCGAATGCTCTCAAGTGCTTACAGTGAGGCTGCTTTTAGTAAAAGAACGTGTCAAGAGTGGTTTCAACGCTTTAAAAGCGGTGATTTTGATGTCGAGGAGCGGCATGGCGGTGGAAGAAAGAAAATTTTCGAAGATACCGAAATGGAGGCATTACTTGCTGAAGACTCGGGCCAAACTCAAGAAGAATTATCCAAATCATTGGGAGTCACTCAACAAGCGATTTCGAAACACCTCAAAGCCTCAAATGATTCAGAAGCAAGGAAACTGGGTTCCTCACGAATTGAAGACAAGAGACGTTAAACGCCGTTTCTTTGCTTGTAAACAGCTGCTTCAAAGACAGAATCGGAAGGGGTTTTTACATCGCATCGTGATCGGCGACGAAAAATGGATCCACTACGACAATCCCAAGCGCAGAAAATCATGGGGAATGCCCGAACATGCCGGACAAAGTTGCACCCCTTAATTTGCGGAATAATTAATTGACAGAAAACTATTTCAACGAATGTTAAATTATTCGAAAACAGTTCTAGCGAACATTCATTTTTCCGAAAGACTATTTTACTATGGATCCCCCTCCCCATGGTGCATTTGTCTACAACCCAGTCTGTCAATCATGGAGTAAAAACCAGGCTCTGTCCAATATGTCGGGGCACACTGATCTCATCAGATCACTTGATTGAATTATAAAAATGCGTCCGTGAGAAGAGACAATGGCCCCAGACAAATGTAATAACGTTGTTTAAAATGGTCGGACCAACTGAGGATGGGCATCTTTACCTGTTGGCAAGAAAGCTCATCGGTGCGAAGAGTATATATGCAGAGGTTGCATAAACGGCTGTTCATGCACCCAGAATAAGCTCATAAAACGCCCGAGTGTTTAAGAGATCATGTATCCTCTTTACGCGAAGGGGGATATGAAGCTCTTCATCAAGACGGAGAGAAAAATCCTCCAAAGAACATACCACTTGTTCGAGCAAGATTACCGTTGCAGATAGCCGATAATGTCAACAAGAGAAATAGGACATTAAAAACCCACCAGAAAGTTTTTAATAACATGGACGAATTAGCTGAAGCTAAAACTGCTGAACTGTGTAGTTTACGAAAAGGCGAAAATAGAAGTAATGATACTTCAGTACGCTTCAGTAAGACTCGCGAGAATATTGCACAGTATTTACTACTTTCATAAACGAAGAAAAACCCATCCCGCAGTGGTTAGTTGAAGGACGCATGGTACTGATTTGTAAGAACGGAGATTTGAAAAGTCCAAAGAACTACCGGCCCATAGCTTGTTTGAACACCAGCTACAAGCTATTCACTTGCATTTTGCAAGAATGGATATTACTATCCATCGAAGCGGTGTGGAGTGCAATAGTTGAACAACGCGGATGCAAGAGAGGACTGGCTCGTTGCAGAGAGAACCTGTTAATAGAGAGGTGTATTATCCATGATTCTATCAGGTATCGACGTAATCTGTTCATGGCTTGGATTGACTTATTAAGCTCCTTGGTAAGCTTATGCTCTTGTGGCGGACAACATTTGTCAAAACATCTGACAAAAGACAAGTGTCTACCAGTTATGTCACATATAATAGGGGGGTTTTCCAAGGAGAATATTTAAATCCAAAACTTTTCTGCATCTCCCTCTTGCCTCTTTCTATTGCGCTCCGCGGGAAAAGCTCCAGATACCTATCTGGCCTGCCGAACAGAAGAGAATTTGAGGTCAAACACCTTTTATGCATGAACGACCTTAAGCTCTTCGCCTCTTCAAAAGAGAACTTTGCAATCCTTGTGGCGGCAGCACATAGGTACTTTAAATCCATTGTCATGAGCTTCGGACTGGCAGAGTTTGCCTGCATCCATCTACTCCAAGAAAGACTAGAAAATTCATCAACGCGTGACATACTGGAGTAACATATGAATATCTTAGAATACCGAAAGCGGAAACCCAAGATGTGCGTACGTCAAAAATAGCCCTTGTAAAAATATATCGCAAAATTCTCAGAAAAATTTGGGCTTCCGAATTATCTAGAAAGAATAAGATCCAGGAGACGAATATTTTGGCCGTCACTATACTGCTTTACACGTTTTATGCAGTAAAATGGAATGTCGATGAGTTGAAGCAACCTAACCTAAGCACACGGAAGATGATGAAAATTCATCGAAATCATCACCCTAGATCTTCTGTACCTCGCACTCATCGAAGAACGGTTCTAGCTACAGCCTGCTCAGTTCTAAAAAGCTCAGGTTCTTTAATGCGACTCTTACGCCAACATAAAGTCTTCAATGTTGCGGCATTTCTCTACCGCGCCGCAGATAGGGCCGCAGAGAAGCTTGGTCTCTCATTTTATTTCAGCGACACTACACATGGGCTAGCATCACTTACATTTTTGGTACTTAAAAGTCGTATACAGGAAGAGAACATTCGCGTCTACTGAAGGAAAATGTTAAAAAGCCCCTTCATGGTACATTCTACGGCATTATACGTAGGGAAGAGCTTCCGCTGGGTCTATCTAACATGTCTCTAAAATCTGCTGAATTAAGATTGGATACAGAGGGATTTCTTTTTACCCGTCAAGACAGTGTTATAGACATCTTAGTTTACCATGAGCACATAATGAATGTACCTGTAGGCGATACCAACTTAGGGATGTTCGATTCCGATTCGATTCTTCAAAAAATCGATTCTCTTGAAAAAAAATCGATTTTTTCACCCGATTCTTTGCTATTCAATTCTGAAGTGAATCGATTCTTTGCCGTAAGAATCGAAGAGTCAATTTTTTTAAAATTATAATTTAGGTTTTTTTCCCTAACAGCTCACACTTTCTATATCTTTGTGATATACAGGGTGTCACAGGAGAATTGTCGTTCCTTGTGATAGCGTATTAAAAAAAAATTCAAGGCGAAAAGTCCTAAGGCATTTTTGGGTCCGACGCGTATTTTGGATACTAGAGGGCATCGAAAATGCATATAGATGAACAGTTAGTTGCAAGTGTGCGTGCAACCCCGAATAGCAATATCTCCTACAGCGGTAACTTCACCTTGCTTCGGGGATTCAAAAAAAAAAGAATGCGATTTGTAATGTATTTGCCTGTTTAAATCAGGTGGGCTTTGCAACAGAAAAAATGGACATCTAGGCCAGGTTCACAGAAATTTTGTGAGAGTAGCGCAAATGATTTCAGTGGAGCCCAGCTTATTTTCATATTATTGCAAATAATCAATGACTGTCCAAACTATTAACCCTAATTTATGTAAAATTCAATCAAATTTATTGAGTTCTCTCAATTCTTCTGAAAGCATGGAATTCTCTTCAACTATTTCCAAAGTCATAACCTTTGGCCATCAGTTTAACTACTTGCGAATAAGGATTTACGCGTTTTTTTAATTCTAAAGAATTCTGTAGAAGTGCTTGAATTCAGTTGAAACCTTTAAGAACATTTTAGAATTCCCTTAAAATATTTCGAATTCACGTTTAACTGTTGTAATTCCCTTCAAGCCTTTTGAATTCTAAAGAATTACGAAAAAACGAGTGCATCCTAATTAAGTAGTAGTATTCTAAATATTTCACGAAAACTCAAAAAACCTTTAAAAGAATATAAATCATTTCAAGTCAACTCAAATATTCGTACAGAATTTTACAGAAATAAACAAAAACGTGTGCTTCCTAATCCAGTAGCTGTTCATTCTTCAACGAAAGTTGCTAAATTTTGAAATAGTTTAAAAAAGTTCAGGTTTTTGGAAGAATTCAGAAAATTAAAAATTAATCAATTTATACATATTCTGAATTATTCAAAAGAATTTAAATATCTTTAAAAGAATTAAAGAGATTATGCATGAAGTCTAAGAAATCGAGAGAATTCTGCAGAATTCCAAAGACTTGAAATAATCTACAATAATTCAAGCTGAATTCTAATGATTTTAAGAGAATTAAGAAAAAAGTGTTAAAAGATTTATAAGATTTAATTTGAATTTAAATACTTCTGCAGAATTATGCGCAATTCAAGAAAAACGTGTGCATCATAATCCAGTAGCTGTTCATTCGTCAACCAAAGTTGCTAACTTTCGAAATATTTGAAAAAGCTTCATGTTTTGAGAAGAACTTAGAAAATGAAAAATAAATCAAGTTAAATCTGAAGTATTTCAAGAGAATTTCTAAGAATCTTTAAGAGAATTCAAAAGATTTAAGGGAAGTCTAAAAAGTTTTTAAAGGTTTCAAATGAATTCAAAGACTTCTACAGAATTCTTCAGAATTCAAAAAACGCTCATTAATTATTTGCAATAATATGCGAATTATCAGGGCTCACTGAAATTATTCGCGCCACGCTCACTAAATTTCGGTGAAACTACCCTAGATTTCCATTTTGCCCATGCACCAAATTTCGGTGAGCCATTGTTTTATCTCGAGCATGTTTAAATATAAAAATTAATTCTGTTGTAAAGTTATTTTACGGTTCGATCGAACTCGAGCCCATCCGATTTAAACAGGCAAATACATTCCAAATCGCATTTTTTG
>JAAAKG020142063.1:0-11708 GCA_010014905.2 Druon quercuslanigerum
CCCATTGCCCCTTGTATAAGAAATATTGCTCCAAACTTGACTGCTCTTAAATGTACCCGAAAATCCTTACTTTTTTTACATTTTTCAGTCTGCAAAGTACAAAACATTTTCTACATAAACGTCCTTAACCTTATTGACGAAGAACACCTTTAGCTTTCATATGACTGTTTTTTTATTGAACTACGATTTTTTTTGTCTGAGCTGTATAGCTTCAAAGGCAGATGCCTATCATTTTCTCGCCGATAGTAGAGTGGTCGGCATTGTTGCCCGACCCATTCTCGGAAGTCCTGCGCATTCTATTGCCTTGAGATCGCGCCCAGATCCGGGCCAGGTCAGGATTCCCGATCGGTGTCTGATCAGTACGTTCGGGATTTTCAATTATTGAAAGAATATCATAAAACAACAGGCGGCACTAGTCCTGCGGGCACATTAAGAAGGCATTTCAGTAGGAAATCGGTCGGGCCGGTCAGGCCCAAGTAAGGGCCACAGAATTCTACTGATGAGAGCCTAGATCAGTAGTACGTTTAAAATCGGTCGATTTTTGCACGGATTGTGTCTCGAAACATCCCTTTTGAAATTATTGCATATTATCCCACTTTTTTAATGTATAACATTTCAATAAATTCCCACTTTCATTGGCTCCTCTTATTATGCAAGAAATTTACATTATCCAAATGAAACTCGTAAATCTCTCCTTCTCCTTAAGGGTCTTCATGTTTGACCTATACGTACTACCTCACAAATTCTACCATTTGTTATTCCATTTTAGCACGTATATTCTTTCCCATTCTAATAGTTTCTGTTACTTTAAAATGGAATTTTACAAATTGCATGTAAACCAACTTTTTTTAGTAATGATCTCAAGGATTTTCAAATTTCTTTGAAATAAGATAAAACAATTGTGTTGAATCTATTGAAATATCTTGTTATTTACTAGATTTTTCATTTCCTTGTCTTTAAAAATACATTCCTGTAGGACATAAGAGGGTATCTGTTCATTTATTCTAACAAGGGAAAATCAAATTTTTTCCTTGAGACTATTAATAATGTTTCGGAATTTAAAAACTAATCTGTAATGTAAAGGTTTTTTTACAAAGATCATTATTTTAAAATTTGGTGAGAAAAGTTTTTTGTGATTCCATTTGGTTTAATTTTCTACTCAGTAAATAGCAATTTATTCTAATTACGATAACCTTTTTATTTTCTTCTCTTTATTAAATTAGGTCCGTGTGAATTCTATTACGTGACTGCTCTAACGTAAAAGTGGTTCTATTAACTAGATTAAATTTTGAAGTGGGCAAAGCGAAAAATAGGTTCTTTGGAAAAAGTCAACTCTATTAAAATTAGGTTCGTTTGGAGCGTCAAGTGACGTCTCATTTGGAACAAATTCATAGTAATGGGTTCCTTTTCACTAAGATTGGATCTAATTAGGCGATTCCCAAAAAAGTAGATCACTTCAGAAGAAGAAAATAGTTACAATTTGATCAAGATATAGAATATATTAAGAATTTTGGATTAGTTTAGTGTTTTTCGTCAAAAACTGGTATATTTAATTTGAAAAATAGGTGTTAGGAGATTTATAGCTTTGCTCAATTTTAGGTAACGTTAGCGTTTTACGCCAAAGATCAGTATTTAAAAAAAGGCATCATTATAGTTTAAAGATATCCAATTTTTGAACAGTTTCATTTTATAATAACATTTTCCAAATGAATTTCGGTTTTTCAAAACAAAATTATTATATTTTAAAGTTTTATAATTTTTAAACAATATTGTATTTTATGTTAGCATTTCTTTGAATTTTGTATTCGCAACATACGTAAAAACAATTCTTAGTTACCATTTTCTCAGCAACAACAAAATAAATTTAAAAAACTTTCAAAACCAAATAGTATGTACAATTCGTTAATACCCGATAACGACTGATAATTGTTTAAATAAATTTGATACACATGTACAATTGTTCGTCAATTTTCGACCAGTAGATTTCCTTTTTTCAACGCAATCAATTTCAAATTGCATAGGAAAAACCTTTTCTTATCATAATTTATGAAAGAACAATAATTTTTTATTTTATAAACAAATACGTAACTTGACTAATTTTCAGCAAATGAATGTTGTTCTCTGTTACGAAATTGGCAGTTATTGACTCAGAAAGGATCATATTCATTAGGAGACTTTGTTAGGCAACATTATTTTTTATTATTTAAATCAGTTTTAGAAACAAATACACATTTTCGTCAATTTTACATCGGCGGATTTGAATCTTTTAATGGCGAGAAACAGTTTATTTAATTTATTTAAAGTCATTGTCCTTAGTGGCTTTAGCAGAAGTGGTTGTGCTGCTTAATACAGCGTTTTTTTTTTTTAGTTTTTACTCTTCATTTACATTTTTTTACAGAATTTTGTTAAATATATAACAAATTTTATCGCCTAAAAGTCTTCTAATAATTAAGAATTTTTCTGAGTCACTGACATTCAATTTCATAAAAAATAACATCTATTTGTCGACAAGTAATCAAGTTGTGTATTTTTTAAAATAAAATTCTTAATAAAAGAAGCAATTATTGTTCTTTAAAAAGTATCACAAGGATAGAATTTAACCAAATAATTTTTGATCAACTTGATTAAAAAACGCAATAAACCTAATGGTAAAAAACTGACAAAAATCTGTATTTGTTTATAAAATTTATTTAAATACAAAAAATAATGTCATCTGATAAAGTTTTCTAATGAATAAGGTTTTGCCTGAGTTACTGGAAGTCGAGTTAGTAACAAAAAACCATATCCATTTATAGTAAAGTAATACAGTTGTGATTTTGTTTAAAAAATTGGTTGAAAAATATAAAATTTTCTTCATCAACTAAGCATCATAAGCAAATAATTTTTCTAAGTAATTTATAATTAATTACATTGAAAAAACGAAATGTTCTATTTTTAAATTGCCGAAAATTTGCGTTTGTTAAATTTATTTAAACAATTAATGATTGAGATCTCCTACAAAAAAATTGTACATGTTATTTATAGCCGACGAATTTTTGATCATTTTTTTCAACTAAGGATGTATTTAGAGCATGAAATGAATAAGATAGAAATTTTTTTTTAATCGATTTATAACTTCAAAAATTCCTTTGAATTAAAAAATGGGAACACAGCTTTATTTTCACGTATATCCCGAACAAAATCTGAAAAAATTAAGAGCTAAAGTATTTTTATTCTTGAAATATATCCATGCAGAAATTGAAAGTCGGGTATAATAAAAAAATTGATAAAAAATTCTCTTTCACAAATCTCTTTGAAATTTAGTTAACTCTAATTTAAAATAATTAATGCTTAAATCGAAAATTGCAAGCTCGGGACTAATTCGTCCAGAAAAGCTTTTTTCTCCTCTGTGTGAAAGGAAAATTTCTAGAAATTTCTTGAAAAATTCGCCGACAGAGAAATTTTTTACCTCTGCTGCAATTTATCGAGAAATTATTTTTCCGGGATTTTTCCGAGAATTTTTTACATTTGCCACTGGAACATATTTTCCCCAAAAATTAAGTACAGACAAAATGTTTGAAATATTTAAAGAAAATTTCCAAGTAATTTTGTCAGTCTTTTCCTTTCCGAAAAATTGATATCTAGGCATTTCTCAAATTTCCCTGAACATTTCTATCAATTTCCTAAAAAATACCGATGCTTTCTCTTGACCTTTTTGCATCCTTTTGTTAAAATAACTACCCTCTCTTACATCTGATCCCTTCTCAGGAAAAAATGTCAAAAAATAAACATAAGTGTATTCGTAATCATTAAATAAGATTCTCCAGCTCAGGAATAGAGCACTTTCATTTTCCTTGAATTCCAGCTAACACGTGTGTAGGGGGATTGTTTCTCCGAGAAAGATTAAGAGGTGGGGGTTGACACCGAGAAGGCAATTATTATTTTGAGTGGTTGGCGACGGGGCTATGGTGATATTTTATTTAAGACACAATCGCCTAATAGCTCGCTTCAAGAGGGTGAATTTATCCATATGGATGGTCGCATGAGAGTACAGCAAAAGAAGAGAGAAAGAGAGAGAGAGAAAGAGAGGGAGAGAAAGAGAGAGAGAGAGAGTGAGAGAGAATCAGGAAAATGGGAAGGGAGTCGTAAGAGGTTAAGTTAAGGGATATGGGGGTAAACCAGAGCGTGGTTGGGTAGCTTTACATTTAGTAAATTACCCACGTGAGTGGGCCTCTCTACATTCGCTTCTTCACAGAAGTATAATATATATTGTATGTATATATACAAGGGGGCCGCCCCCTGTATACGATTAGTATCACTCAGGAACATTTTCTTTCAGTTTCATCATTTTTGACCTTTTATATTTACTTCAGCGTTCTAGAAAAAAATGATCGTGAAGAGAAAAAGGACAGTTTAGTAGATAAAAGGGCGTGGTTATAATAAAAAGGGCGTTATCAAATTAAACATTGAGAATCAGATAAAGCTGATGTATTTGAAATTTGGAGGAGTGATCTAGATAGACAGGGTCGTATCCAAATTGAACAAGCGTAAATTGTATCAAAAAGGGCGTATCTCAGAAAAACGTGTAGCCTGGATTAAGAAATGTGTTTTTTAAACGCAAAGAAGCTTGTTTAGATTTGAAAAAAGTTGTCCTTTTAAAAAAGATCGGCTTTCAGGTGAAATGTATATGGTCCAAAAAGAAGACGTACGTATCAGATACAAATGGGCGTGAAACATATCAAAAGGGGCGCAATATAATACAAAAATAGAGACCTTAAAAAACGGGCGTGTTTTAGATTTGGGGGCGTGGTCCAGAAAAAAAAAGAATCAAAGGGTCCTTATCGGATATAAGAAGAATGTGATCCTAATAAAAAAGGTTGTATAGATAATAATTATATGACTCAAATAATAAAGGGAAGTTGTGCAAGCAAAGAACAGTCATTCAGAAAATGGCATTCAGATAACAGGGCCGTGGTTTAGATGAAAAGAATCAAAAGGATTAAAAACAGAAATATTCCAGACTCAAAGAGGTGTGGTCTAGATAAAAGGGGCGTGACTTACATAAAAGAGGCAAGTTTAATATGCAAATGGGCGTGATCTAGATAAATAGGGGCGTGTCTCAGTTAAAAATACTGTTTTCAGTTTTGTTTTTGTGACTATGGAAATAATAGATTGGGAATCAGTATCTAGTTAAAAGTTGCCGAGTAAGAGAGTAAGGATTGAGGCGATATGTTAAAATCCCCGAAAATTGAACAAACAGGCTGCCAGTCCATGCCAGCTACAAGCTTTAATCGTGGACTGTTTCTAATTAGACGTCCAACCCTGTAATTAAGGCGGGCTTTACTTCGAGCAGACCTCGCTTTCAAGCTCTCTTTCTGCTCTCCTTTTCTCTCCATCTCACGCTAGATTTGATCTCGACGGCACTTTAACCTCTGATATAGTCTAGTCTGGGAATATATTTTCAGGCCAAGCGCCCAATCAAAGCGAGAATTATAGCTCGAGTGTTTGCTCATCCACCCAATTCCAACCATTCGTGAAATAAATAGGATCCTAGACTTCACAAAAATTAATCTTGTTTTACTAGCTTACCAAGAGTAATAGTTGTCGAAGAATGAATTACGCAAAATTTTTCTTTATAAAATTGTGAACCATGGCCGTATGTGGTTTACCCCTCTCAACACTTATTACGAAATGTTATTCGATTAAATGTTTGTTGTGAATTTCTTTAGGGGTCACAGAAAAACAAAAGCTGATTTGGGGCACGGAGGTGGAAAGGGTGGTAATAAAATTTTAATCTTAATCTTAATAAAATCTTATGCATTAACAAAGTAGTTTAAATTTTAACGAACCAGTTTAATTTTTAAGAAAAAAAGAGTGAAAGTAACCTATGAAAGAGAAGAAGAAGAATTTTCTACAAACATTTTCAACCAAATAGTTTAATTTGCAAACAAAAAAGGCAATTTTTAAACAAAAAATGGAATAGTTAAATTTCCATCAAAAAAGTTGATTTTCATGTTAAAAAACAAATTTTCTATTAATCAGTTTAACTCTCTACTATGAATTGTTAAATTTTAAAGCAAATTGTTAAATTTTCAATTACAAAAATTATTTCTTAAAGGGGTAATTTTGTTAAAAAAATGCATCTTTTTATAGATTGAAAATTAAACTCCTTAATTGAAAGTTAAACTACTTTATTAAAAATTAATTTTTATTGGTAAAGATTTGTAATTTTAGTTGAAAATTAATTTTTTGTTGAAAATTAATATTTTATACTTTCAAATTCAAATGTTTTATAAAAAGTTTATCCTTTTAGTTTGAAAAATCACCAATTTGGCAGAAAAAACTATTCCGTAAAAAGTTCAACTATTTGGTTCATTATTAGCTTTTATAAATAATTTTATTTTAAGGACATTTTACTATTCCATTTTTTGTTAAAATTTTATATTTCTTTTATTTAATAAAGAATCAACTATTAAGTTGAAAAATCGTCTATTTAGGTAGAAAGTCTGTCTGTCTGTCCGTTTGTCCGTAAACACGATAACTCTAAAAAAATGAACGGATTAAATCGATCTTTGGCACACTTTTTTCAGGTCCTAAAAGAAAGTATGAGATCGTTAACCATCCATTTTCGATAAAAATTCTATTTATAGCACTCAGAAAGCCAAATAATTTATTCTAATGACCATTTTGATAAAAAAAAATTTCCGAGTTATAGAATTTTTAAACCTTTTGAAACCCGTGCAAGATTATTATAACAACTTTTTGGATTTTCTTGTCTGAAAGGATTGTCTGAAAAAGACCTACAAATTTAATCATAGATTTCATGTTTTCCCGATTATTCATTTTGATAAAAAGAGATCTTTCGGGTTCCAATCGTGTACAAAACTACGAATTTTTCCGACATTTCGTGAACATTGCAGTTCACTTATTCAGGGTGTCAGGATGTCTTTTAGCCATTTTCCAATGGGACACGTAATTTTGTTTTTATTTATTTTAAGTAATATGCAAAAAATCGAAAATTACAATATTGCGTCAAAAGACGCGAGATACATAAAAAATATAAAAGAAGACTTGTATATTATTTTGCTTTAACCATAAAAAATAATATGAAAAAATCATATTCTTAGGGATAGATAAAAATATCTGAAAAAAGGAATCTAGTATTTTATTTATTTTAAGTTGGCTTGGAAAATAAATACTTACAAAAGTCTGGCAAAATTTGAACGCGCAGCGCGAGTGTCACCATGAGAATGTGTACCTCAAAGCCTACAGGGCTTTGAGAAACTTAATCTTTAAATATACTGAATTAAGTAGGAAATTTAGATTATGAAGACGATACTGCGATCTAAATAAGATCTTTTTGATAAAGTTTCATTCAAGCATTCTAAATGCAAAGAATAAATATCCGAGCGCGAAGCGCCAGGCAACCAACTATCGAGCGCGAAGCGCGAGATTCAACAGATGCTCGCCTTAGGCGCGAATAAACTTGCGAGCCGCACGCTGAGGATTAATGTGTTTTATTAAATATTCGTATTTTTTGGTTCCATTCAACGGTTTTTGATTAAAACTGAAAATTTTTCCTTTGTTAAAGTATCAACTATTACATTTTTTTTCTTAATTCATCTTTATTTGCTTAAAGTTCCTTTGAAAGTTGCACTACTTTGTTAATTTATAATAAACAGTAAGATTTGACCAATCCCCGTCCCCCAAATAGTTTATGTTATTCTTAGATGACACCCAAATAAAATCACGAACAAAATTTAGTAAGAAAGTAAAAACTGAAGACCTCTAAAAAAAGACAAGTACCTGTTTCAAAATTCCTGAAAAAAACTTTAAGTGCGATAATTTATGCACGGCCCCTTTAGGCTTAAAAATGGAAAATGAACAAAACTGTTGAAATTCCTAAACTTCGTCATGACTCAGGTACTAAAAAGAGGATCTGATAATTAGGGGGCTTTTTGTCAAATAAAAATTAAAAGGCCTTAGGTACTTTATATACCAGAGATAGAAATTTTGAATTTTTGACTTTTGGTTTTTTAAATAATTGGGTTGGTGGGGGACGTCCCAATCGCCTTTCTCTGGATCCGCCCTTGTGCACGGCCCCTTTTTGGTGCAATTATAAAATTATATTTGTATTTTTTAATGATAAATTGTTGCTGCTTATCTCTTAATTAAATCGTGATTTGGAAAAATTGGAGTCGCTTGAAGAAGCATTTGAAAAAAAGATCGTGTCACGAATGCAGAGGACGAAGTATTCTGCCCGGTCATGCCATTCGATGAAGCCATTTGTTACACCGCTCGGGCCAGCAGGGCGATAATTACGTGTCGTCGTTAATTATTTTGCAACTTCCTCTTTTCACTATCGCTGGCCCCACTTCCTCTTAACCCCAACATTCTTATTCATACGATTTCGTGTAAGTAGCTCGTACATAGTAAATGTCCGCATTTACCGATGGAAGTGCCAATGAACACGTACCATCCAACGTCTTAACACCTTCCCCACTTATTTATTTTTTATGTTTTTATTTTGTCTCAACACCTGCTTCTACGATAGGTATTACTTAACCTTCAATTTAACTAGGGGCTTAAGAAGCACCTGTGAAATTTCGCACTTTTGTAAAAGGTGGGTCAAAAATATGCGCGGTTCAATTACCAATATTATCACCAAATTAAAAAGCTCCTATTAATTTAAACTAAACTTTTTAAAATGCAGAAAAAAATCAGGTTGATTTTTTCAATGGAAAGCTATTATATATTTCGAGTAAAAGGATCCACGTTGTTTTAAAATGTCTGAAATTCAAAAACGCTAGTAGTTAAACAGATTAAAAAAGGTTTATAAATTAAAAACAGCAATTATGGAAAGTTTCAAATTAGGAGGCCCCCACATTTTAATATAAAATCTTTCCCAGTTGATATTTGTTTAATTTAAATCTTAAATCACGCTAACTTAAAAAAAAGGATATAGAAATAATGGTCATTTTACATTTTTTCTTTGAGTAATATACCAGAACTCCGCTATAACATATTAACATAGTAAAAAATATATTTTTAATTTTGTCTATTTTGTTGTCTAATACATATAATAATTTAAAATTAAAGAAAAACTTCAATTTCATCAATACATATCATTTTGAAAAAATTTAGATTTTCAACGAAACAATTTATTTTACAAAGAAATTTATTTTTGACAGAGCAATTAAATTTTCAACAAAGCAGTTATTTTTTTACCAAAAATATGAACTATCAACCAAATATTTAGTTAAATTTTCAGCTAATAAGACGAATTATCTACAATACATTGAATTTTCAACCCAAAAATATTCTTTCGCATTAAGAAAGTTTATTTAATAATTTTCTACGAAATGTTTAATGTTTTAAAACAGTTAAATTTGGATCAACTCATTATTTGGATCTAGAAAGTTATTTTCGGCCAAATAGGTAAATTTTCTAAAAAAGGCTACATTTCAAACAAATCGTTGAATTTTATAAAAGATGCAATTTATTTTGAAAAAATGAGTTCTTAAACCGAAATAAAAAATAAAAAATTCCTTGAATTCGTGTATGTCGTGGAATCCAAGGACTTCGTAGAATTCAAGGAATTCACGGAATCCAAAGATTATAATAAATGTACGAAATTCAAGGAATTCGCAGAATTCATGGAAATCGCGGAATACGTGGAAATCGCGGAATTAATTGTATTCTTGATATGCATGGAATTCATGGAATTCACGAAATTTCGTGAATTTCCTGAATTCCATCTCGTCTGCAGTTGGGGTACGAAACTACCGTCTATTGTTTTTGCTGAAAAAATGTAAAAACAATTGACAGTAGGTAACGCTTCGTATCCCAAGTCCGAGGGAAACGATACCTCGTGTACTGGTATCATTCACACTACCGAGACTAATTTTTGATGCTACCCAGAAATTAGCGTTAGATTCACACTTTGTTTTTACTGTGTACGGCAATGTTATATATTATTTTTCATCCTTTTCTTCAAACATCATAATTTTTGTTTGATTCTCGTTAATTTTAGGGCCCTTGTTATTCACGCTAGTATCCAGTTTGCTCAACATTCTCTGTAAGCCTTCGATTGATTTTGATATAAGAACCTTGTCATCTGTAAATGACAACTCGCGAAAATTCACTGCCCCGTGATTCACACCTTCCTCGTCAAAGAGGGCCATTCTTAAACACTTGGCATACACTTAGAATATAATAAATAGCTAAAAGCATATAACGCATCCTTGCCTAATACCTTGTCCAATATCGAACTAGATACTAAGTTTTCCGTTTATCCTAACACTCGCTTTTCTACCTGCATAAATTGTTTTTATAGATTTTAGGAGCGATCTAATCATTCCATTAAACTTTGTTTTTCAGGTCCACAAATACACAGAAAACTTTTTTGTTCAAATTCAAACTGTTTTCGGTGATCTGTCTCAAGCTAAATATCTTATCCGAACAGGAACTTCCCGACATAAATCCATATTGAGCTTACTAGGTCTATTCTTCTATTATTTTCATTACTGTACGCATAAGTGTTTTTAGATATATTTTGTCTATATTATTCAGTTGGATGATACCTCAGTAATTATTGAAGTTGCTTCTGTAAACCTTTCTTTTGTCTTTTGGAACAATAATCAGTTTTTTCAGTCATTTGGAACTTCTTCCGTATCGGTACATAAATTTATCAACTCGCTTAAAGACACAGATTGTTTCAACCGTGCTTCTTAAAGTATCGTCTTATATGTCTAGTATTACTGTTCCATAGCTTTACCTTCCAATAATTCCTTGCAAAAGTCTCTATAACCGTCTTCCGCTCCGTCCGTATCCTATACTATTTCCTTTCTATTCCTAATTCCGACTAACTCTGTAATACTATTTCTTTTCTTATTGCCCTTGGCCAATTTTCACAGTACACTCAATTTCCAGTTAAGTCAAAATATTTGAAATGAAAACAGTTCGGTTAAATCAAATTCTCCTTCACCCCACCAATGTATATTGAGGCGGAGAAGATGAACGAGTGCGCTTCATACGTGTGCCATGTGTATCTGTGTCTATGCTGCTAAGTGTCACATGTTGATAAGTGAAGGGGATGTACAATGTGAAATAAGGGGGCGGTGCGTTTTGATATATCTGATCGTTGACATAACTGAGCTTTGATTTAACTGGAAGTTGAATGTAATTTCTTATCTCCTTCGAAAGCGATTTGCACTTGTTCTTCTCCCTATAATCATTTTCTAGTCTAATTCACTCTTCATTGGAAAGCCTTGTAATATTCAACTTTCTTATATACGCTTGATTTTTTTCGTTAACAGCTACGCGGATTTGAACATTTCACTAATCATTAAAGTCATTCTTCTACAACCGTAGTACCACACTCACGTTAGTTGCACTCAACAATGATTTCCATAAACATGCGCCCTGGAAATCTTTATTGCGTATTGGTGTCCCCAAATTTCTCTAACTTGGTTTGCTCTGTCTTTATTCGCTCTGTTTCCTCTATTTAGATATCTTTCTTCTCCATCCTTGAGCTAAGTTAATTTTTGAAACTAAGAGGTAATGAAACAGGGGCGGATCCAGCCAGCTACATAGGGGGGGGGGGGCGATCGCAGAAATATTATCTTGAAATTCTAAAAAAAAAAGGAAATTTTTGGCAGTAATTGCTAAAATATTTGTAGGCCCAGGGGGGGGGGGAGCCCCCACCTTCCCCCCCCCCTGGATCCGCC
>JAAAKG020142064.1:0-11708 GCA_010014905.2 Druon quercuslanigerum
AGCATTTGGTATAAATAGGTTAACAGACAATTAAATAAAAAATGTGATATAAAAAAACATAATTTGAAATAAAAAAGAACATCAATAATAGAGAAATCAGATAATTACAAGCACAAATCAACTTTCTCGTAATATTATTATTTCCACGATCATTGCAACAAAATTGTACTATGAATTCACGACAATTTAGGATGGATACGTACCCTAAAAAATATTGGATGTCTCATGTGATTTCCCAAACCTCGCTCAATTTAAATTGTAGAATGATGTTCCCTAAAGCGATATAAATACGATTTTTTGTAATAATAACCCTATAAAAAACTGATTAAAAAGCTGTTTGTGATCATGATTTCTCGACTAGTGACAGTTAACACTCTCTTGCTGAACGTGACTAACAGAACGCAGGGGTACTTGACGTCACAATTTCTATTATCGACGACTTCCCATGGATCGGCGAGCTCACTGCAAGTAAGACTTTGTGCATGAGTTTCCTGATCACGTCAGCACCCCAAACTTAGAGGAAGGTACGTGCCATTTCTCAAGGCACTCTCATTGGGAATCATAATTGATTTACAAGCTTCCTCCATCGCTACCAATAGCAGGAAGCTCCCATGGACAACAGTATCTTGCAATTTGCCCATTCCTGGTATTTGAAAAGGGTCTTCTGTCTCATCTCTACCAATGATGATATCGAAACCTAAATATTAATGCTTTAAATCTGAGAAAATCAGGTTATAAAGGGCGATTTTATTTAGAAATTTTAAAGTAAATTAGTGCTTTAACGGCTACAAATTCCAAGTCCGCAAGGTGCCTTGTAATTTTCCAAATATTGGATACGGGAATGGAGAATTATCATGGAAAATCCACTCCAGCAAGTAATACTATCTGTGCATATATGGACACACTCACACGGTCAAAAAAGCACGTGTTAATTCTACCAAAATGTACCGTGGATGATTACCGAAAATCGATTGAAAACACTGAAAATATTTTAAAATACGATACTAACCTCACGAATGTGGTAAGTACCATTAGTAATGTTTGTCACCATTACGCAGTCGATACATTGCGTTGATCAATCAATTTCAAATATAAATTTCAAGTCGCCTTTTCTAACAAATATTAATTTTGAAAAAATTATTACTTATAGACGTTCAGAAAAATAAAAATTGGCAACTCTCTTTATCCGCATTCAACGTTGGCAAAATTGACAACTCTCTTCATACTCATTCATCTCTTCATCGTACTCGTGCATGCTCAATGCAGAAAACGTTATCATATTTTCCAGCAAACTTTCAAAAACACTTGAGAATTCAAACAACCTATTAGAAAGGATTTTTTCAAAGGTCTATCCGATATTCTAAATCTAAAATAAAGCAAAAATCTCTCGCACAGGTACATTGTTTCCATGAAAAATGTTTATCATTCTTGTTCTTAGACAATTAGAAAAATTTCAAGTACATTATACTAGTTCTGCCACCTGATTTTTTATTTGAGCCAATGCAATAAGGAAAAAGTAATTTGCAAAACTGATTTTAATTTTATTACAGTAAAATGTGTATCATTATGCTAATGCAAAAATTTGACAAACTATTGACATGGAATTTGAATAAATTTCTTATTTTGCAGTAGCATCAAAATCTAGTCAGAAAAATTTTCCAGGTCTAGACAGATTTGAAATCTAGTGTTGATTTTCGTCCCAAAAAATTATTTCTAGTCTCAAAAACTAAAATATGTTTTCGAATTACTGTCGCTGGACCAATAACACACTTTATTATAATAGCATTTAAATAAATTTCTCAAGTCTCAGTAGCATTAGAATCCTTTATCGGGGTTGGTCCAAAAAAATGTTTTTACTCTGTGATCAAGTTTGGGTAGATCTTCGAAAGAGCCATTTTTTATGAAATTCCGTGTATGAGAAGCAGTTTGTTAAAGATTAATATTTATCAGAAAAGGTGACTTGAAACTCTAACTTCAAAGCGATTGAACGGCGCAAAGTATTAACCGCGTGGCGGAGTGGCGATAAACAGTACTATAGTATTAGCCAAAGTTCGAGGTTACTGTTGTATTCGTACATATTTTTCAGAGTTTATTAATCAGTATTTGATAATTACCCGTAGTCGGGTACTTTGTCATAATGATTTTGGGAGTCGAATTGTCCCATGTTTAGGGAGATGTGTTGCTTTGTCTTTCAGAAGAGAAATTAAAGCACATTTGGTTTTTTTAACACGTGTTTTTCTTGACAGTGTGAGTGTATCCATGTACCCTGATAGGCCATCAAAACCAAACCAAAACATTTTACTCGATTTAATATTATTTATAAAAAAAACTATGAATAAATAGCTTCTAACATAAGACATAAGTTGCAAAAGAAGAAGATATGATTTCATGATATATTGTCTTTCATATTCTCTCCTCTACGACTCTTGAGAGTTGTTCTTCTTGCATCATCATGCGCTTTATGCTTCCTTATCCTATTATAAGAAGGTCCTCTGCTTTGTATTTTTTCTTTTCTCTGTTGAGAATCCTTACCTGTAAGAAGGAAGCAGGATACTTGGACTGTAGACTCGTCTTTTAGTGCCCATAAGGCATTCGAGAATGGTATGCAAAGTTACGTTTTGCCAGGTAAAGGAGGATTAGTTGAAGCTATCTTGGGTCCAAAGGGCGCCAATATACATTGTGTTGCGAGAGGGTTAATCCCGGTCTAACTTTTCTTTCTCTTCTTCTTACGTCATTTTTTCATCCACTGCAACCGCGATAGAAATAGTCATTCTAACTCGTGGGAACAATGGTGATACCCCGGAAATGCCGGGAGCAAAACGAGAGGGTTTGTTATCGTATATCCTACCTACTTTCGATTCTCGACTTCCATTGAAAATTCATTTCATCCGTCGGATCCCACGCCCAATCTTCCTTTCCATTTAATCCCGACTCGCTGGTTGGGATATCAATCCTCTTATTCCGATAGTCAAAGGAGATAAGGCTTGCGATTTTAAATAAAAGATTCCCTCTAATGAACAGATAAGACTATCTGTGGGATTCAGATTTTTTGAATCTTTTATTTTTTATGAATGATCACATTATTAGCAGGGTGGCCGTAGGTCAAGGAAAAAATGAAAATCAGGAAAAAAGCAGGGGATTTCTTATGTCAAGGAAAATTAGGGAATTTCAATAAAACAGCAGAAGTCAAGAAATTTCTGCAAGAAGCAGTTTAAGGAACTATTATGAACAATAAGTACTGTCACAAAGTCACCTTTAGTCACTTTTTCCTCAAATAAATATATATTCATTTTTAGGGCAATTCACTATTCTTACTTTTTAAAATAAAAAGGCTGGGCACCTATACTACACATATCAAATCTACACATTGTACCACTCTACGCATTTAATTCACCACATGAGAGTCTACACATGAAGTCTACACATTCATCTCACAAAGTGAAATTCTCCATATTTAACTGTACACATTCGAGTCAACACTTTTTAATTCACCACGTGAAAAGTCTACACATTTAATAGTAAGTCGACAAAGTCTACACATTAAAGTTTACATATTGAAGTCTACATATAATAACTCTGCACATTAATTCTTTTGAATTGGAAATTTCGTTATCTGATAAGTCTTCACGTTGAAACTGTACACATTAAATAATTTATAAATAATAATAAGTTTATTTATTAATTATAAGTTTACATGCAAATTGTCTGCAAAAAAATCACCTTTTAATTTTCCTATGAATCCACCACCTTGATATTGATTTATGCAGCGAAAAATTAATTAGAAATGGTATCTGTAAATGATACTTAAATAATAAATAATGGTAGCCTCGGTCGCTGAGGCGGTTAGGCGCTCTGTCTTCATGTTAGAATTCGGCAGTTCGATCCCTGATCATTGACATTTTTCCTATATACTTTTATCGTATTTTTATTAGTTCGAATCCCAATTAAAGCGGCAGGTCCCCCTTCATGTTCCTGATTGCAACCTAGTACGTGTATAATTAAGTAAAAAAGATACCAGGTTTAAATACTTGATATGTCATATGTTATAGGCATACTACACTAGTGTACCAAGTAAAAATATTTTTAAAAAATTACATTCAGTTGCGCTACATTTTTTCAATACATGTTGGCCTGCTAAACTTAAAAATTGCTTTAAAAGATTTGTACGAATTAGTTGGATAGGAAACCACGACTTTTTAAAAAATATTTCGGTTAATTGTACTTCAATTACGAAATTGGTCAGGAAAATGACACTAATATTCGTTGCATATTCGATGATGCTTACCTTGATCTTTACCTTAAAGTTTACCTTCATGCTTACCTTTTGCAACCAGATTTATCTTTTCGACCTTGAGAAATATTTGATGTACTCGGAAATTCGAACAATTTATCCTTATGACTTTTTTTTATTAAAAGAAAATGATGAGAGTTTTAGTAGTTTCAAAATAAAAAAAAAAAAAAACCAAAATGAACATGTTAAGTCGAACAACGCATGATATAAAAAAATGTCAAGAGAAGAAAGACGTTGATTTTTGAAAGCCTGCCAAGATAATCATAACAACTTTTTGAATTTTGTCGAAAAGTTGAAAATTGAAATAATTTTTGTTTTTAATCTTAAAAAACAACATTAAAAATAAAAAATTTAAGTTTTAGAAAAACGACACAAGCTATTGAAAAAATAAATAGAAAAAAGTTTCTGTTTCAAAAAATAGGAAGAACTCATTCAAATTTGTCATGAATAATTGATGGTAGGACCCGCAGACTTTGTTTGAATCGTACAAAATAAGATTCAAAATTAAAAAATTAAATTTTTTCGAAAGCGATATAAGGTGCAAACTAGACTAAAGTTGTTCGCCCCAAAAAGATCTATAAATTTGTGATTAATCATTTTGAGATAGAATGAGTAGATTTTCTTTCAATCGTAAAAAATAAAATTAAAAACTGAAAAAGTAAATTCTTGGAAAAACGACACAAGAGATGAGCAGAATTAAGACAAAAGTAGCTTAACCAAAAAATATGTACAAGTTTGTTATAAACTCTGATTATAAACATATATATATATATATATATATATATATATATTGTAAAATAATAAACTTTTTGGAATTAGGACACAAGATGCAATAATATTTTATTTAAGAATATTTTTTGTCTAAATTATATCTACATTGAATGTATACAAACTAAATTTATGGCAAAACGACACAAGTTACAATAAAATGGTAAATAATAATTTTTATTTTGAGTGGTCAAGAATAAAATTGAATGCAAAATAAGAAACAAATATTAAAATAATCATGAAAACTAAACTGCAGTTGAACATAATGTAGAAAAGTTCACATTTTCGTCAAAATCAAGTAAGAAGCATGAAATACATCACGAGAATGTTTTCGTTAAAGCCGAAGGAGCTTTAACAAAAGAGAATTTACAATCACAAAATGACAGTTTTCGATCTTTTGACCTTTAATTTTAAAAGGCTTGCGCGCAAATTTGGGGTAAATAAAAAGATCGAGCTCGTAGCGCAATGTGCATGCATTCTCGAGCGCGAAGCGGAAGAAAATATACGATCGAGAGCGCGACGCGAGAACCAACAATCGTCTCAAATATTCTTGAGCATGTCCGCTTCAATATCCGAATAGGAAATTTTAGGAGAACTAGGATTTTAGAAGATTATCAAAGATTTTAATAATTTTAAGGGACATTTAAAAACTTCCAAGGTTTTTTAAGACATTTTCAACAACAACAAAAACGGAAATACTATCATGTTTTATGTAATTATGCAGGATCTTACCAAATTTTAACGGATTGTCGAGAATTTAATCATAAAAAGAAACAGATTTGACAATATTTTAAGGATTTTAAATATTTCTAGGTACTACGAAAGATTGCCAGAAATTTAAAAATATTCCAAGGGATTTTTTTAAACACTGAAAAATGGTTTGGCTGTCCCAGTTAGCCGTTTAGCTGGATTTCGTTTGCCAAGAAAATTTAGCTGTGCCATCTAGTTTGCTCACTGTTTCAGCTAAATTTGCCATCTAGAAATAATCAAGATAAAATAGCTAGATATTTTTAGATTGCTAATTTAACTAAAACAGCTAGAAGTCTAGGTGACACAGCTATATTTTTTTTTGAAGACGAAATCCAGCTAAACAGTTAGTTGTTACAGCTGAACCTTTTTTTAGTGAAAAAATTTAAAACAATTGAAAATATTTTGGTGCATTTTAAAAAATATAAAAGGATTTTAGAGATTATAGGATATTTAAAATAATTTCAAGACATTTTGAAGAGCTTTAGAAACTTTTGAGGTATTTCAAAAGAATCTATTGGATTTAAAATATTTCAGGGTATTTTAAAAGATAACAAGGCTTTTTCAATTTATTGTAATTATCAAATGGGATTTCAAAGGGTTTGAAATATTGTAGGATACTTTTAAAGATTCCAAGCAATTTAAAAAATATTTTAATAAGTTAAAGGAATTGACATTTTTTTAGAGTTCAGGGTATTTTCAAATATTTCAAGCCGTGTTCAAAGATTTTAAGGTATTCCCAAGCTTTTTAAATAGTTGATGGCAGTTAGAAAAATGTAGGTTAGTTTTTAAAATTACAAGGAATTTTCGATTGATTTTTCTTGTTTAATGGAATGTCAATAGATTTGATATATTTTAGAATTTTTTAAAAGGTCCCGAGGCATTTTGAAGAGATACAAAAATTCAACGGATTTCAAAGGAGTTTATAGATTTGAAAGAATTTAAACACAGTTTAATGGGGGTTTGAAGAATCTAATAGAATTTCGGAATATATGAATCCATTTTATTCAATTTTATTTACATTATTTTGAATTCAACTTGAATTGCTTAAAAGTCTTATGAATTTATCCTGAATTCGTTGAGTCACCTAGATCTCTTATTAATTTCGTCGAATTCTTTTTAATTCTTTTTTCTTTAAAATAACACTAGTCATTATTATTGGAAATTTATCACTTTCAGTTACGTTTTCGTTTAAAATAGGTCTTTAAAAAAAAAAATTCAGTCAATTAGGCTATGGAATTTCTAAGAATAATAAAACAATAGTTTTGAAATTACAATTCAAAATTGTTTCATTACATTAGAAAAGATTCTATATCAAACAGATTATAAGATTAAAAATGTGGTATTTAAATATGAATGGCTGAGGAAAATAAAATATTATTTATAATTTGCTATCTAAATTCAAAGCATCACTATCGTGATTCGAAGCTATAGGTATAAATTAGGTATTAACCTAATTAGTGTAATTTTAAGAAGATTGGGAGTTTACCTGAAAATAATAATGATGGTAAGCATCCAAATGAGAAGCTTCATTAACTGGTCAGTAACGTCATTACAGGCCGCTAGTGACCTAGTTCACTTCACCAATTTTGTTCAGGAACTGAACTACTCACTTGAAAGTGGAATTTTTATTTCACCCATAAACTCTAGTAAAATAGTTCTTAAACTCTCTTTAATAAAGTAATGGATCTATATGGAGGTTTTGAAAAAAATATCTTTTTTTTTATCCTTCATGTTTTTAGATGATAGAAAAACTGTTTCACCTGAAAAGTTCAGCGGCACTATCTAAAATAAAAGGACTTCTGCAAATAATTATTTAAATAGGCAGGACAAAAATGTGTGTTTAAAACCTTGATGCTAAAAAAAATAACACTATCCCAGGAATTACCCATATAGCGAGTGAGCTTAAAAAATAAGTAGATGGGACTCGTGCAACCTGCAAGTGCCCTTGAGTTGATGAATAGGGTCGTAACAACTCTCAAAGCGGCTTTTTCATATTAATGAGTTTTTCTAAAAAAAAGCAAGTGACAGGTATGTTACATGAAAGTTATTATTATAATTTTGTAGTACTTTTTTATCAGAAAGTCGCAATGAATTCCGTACGTATGTTTTATCTCAAAAATTGATAAAAAGACTTAAAAATATTGAAATTTGTAAATGTATAATTTAAATGCAGTTATAAATTAAGAAATTAAATTTATGAAAAAGGAAGACTTTCGGTATTTTTTAATGTAAAATATTTTGATAAATTCTTCATTACTATAATTGCTTTCCATTTTGAATGCAATTCTGAAAATTGTACGGATTTTTATATTTTTCAACATAAATAGGTAAGAAAAGCAAAATGTACGAAGAGGAGTTATCATATTAAAAAGTTATTTCGCATAATTTTCATTGAACTTCTTGTTGCATGTATTACAAAAAAAAATAAAAACTTTTTGTTGAGGATAGAAATTTTCTTAATATATTTTCTTATATTTAAGTGTGTCAAAGATTTTCAATTTTCCTTTGAACTATTATGAATTATTGGAAGTGTGCTTTCTGTAAAGAAATATTGACTCTCACATCTCATAACTTATTACTTTAGCATGCTCAAAGTTTTTTAATGACCTGTTCCTGGGAGCAGTATACATCTAAACCAAATTTCGTAGAATATAAGAAAAATTGCTTCCCTAATGTTTTTGACTTGATGAAGAATGGAAAAGGGTGTCGAAAGGTTAGTAGATTTTTTGTAAATGTTGTTTTATTTTGACTAGTAAAAATAAAATTAGCAAAAGTAAGCGCCGTGCAATTGCAAAAAAGGTTTTCGCAACCTATTCGAAATCATCTACTTTCCCCTCACTTAAATTCCCCAACTAACACTCGCCTTCCCCTGCTTCCCTCTCCCAGCCCACACTCACCCTCCCCTAAAAACCCACACTAGCCACCTTCTCTTCCCGTCACTACCCAACACTCACTTTTAATCTTTTCCGATACTTTCCCTCACTTTCACTCACTTCAAGTACCTCCCCTCATTTACCCTCCTTACCTTACTTCACTTCCCCTTATCACGCCTTATTTCCTATAATTCACCCCCTCTCTTCTTTTATTTCTCCTCCTCTCATTTACCTCACGACCCCACTCATTATTTTCCATCACAACTACGACCTCCTCTTACATCATTTCTCCTTACTTCCCCTTACTTCCCCTTCAAAGAAAAAAGTATGAAGAAAGGGTGGACGCACAGTGGTCCAGTAATGAATTTTCGCTGTCAAATTAAGCTAGAGGTCGTAAATTTAGTTTTATTCTAATTTTTTCAAATACTCTGGATAAAATTCAATATCAAAACCCTCGAGGTCGAATTTCAATTTTGATTTTATATTGAATGTTATGTTACTAAACAATTTGAAAAAATCCAGATTTTCCAATATATCATTTTTTATCATCGGCAGCAAGTATTTGTAAAAAAATAATATTTTCCTGTAAAAACATACAATTACAATGCAATTATTTATATTTTATTATTCTAAAGAATTTTAATTTCTGACTGAAAATAAAATTTCTCAGCTACATAAAATCAAAGTTTAACTTTTTGCAGTTCTATAAATATTTATTTGTTTGTAAAATCTGTTTATAATAGTGAAATTTCTCGCTCAATAATTTATTCTTATGAAATTTGTGTCTGAGCATCAATTTTCTATTGATTTCTGTTGTACTTTAGTGATTTACACAATGACAAAAAATAATATTTTTAAAAATATAATATTTTTTTAAATTGTTTGATAACATAACATTTATTACAAAATAAAAATTTAAATTTAGCCTCGAGGGATTGATGGGTAATTTTATCTAGAGTATTAAAATCGGACGGAACCTATAAGGGTTTCTGCCCGGGCTAAGACCCTCAAAAGACTAGAGGAAAAAAAGGAAGGGGAGTTGGTGATAGCCTTCTTTGTACTTTTTAATTTAATTTCTTAAATTTTGAATTAAAAAATTTAAGAATATGATTTAAACATTAGATCGTTGGATTCTTGTTTTTTTTTGTAATTTTGAAGATATCGTAATTAACTACGATTGCTGTTATACTGTATCCTGAATCTCACACCATCAATTCTTGTGTTAGAATTTTCACTGGTACTGTAAAAAGAGCAAGCTGCTCTTCTGTTTGCTAAGATGCTGCAATTTTCTAAGAAAGCGGAGTTTTTCCTTGCGTGATTAAATAAACGCTACTTACTGTAATGAGACGCAGTTTCTTACACACTGTCTGCCTTGCCATAAACCACATTGCCATACTAGAGCAGCACAAGTAGTTCATCAAAGCAATGCTTTTTCTTCTAAAACACCCTGTCTGTTTATCACATGGAGTTACACTTTCGCGTCGCCAACGGAAGTCATTAGGGCGTTATAGTGCTACGTTATCCGTTTACGGAAGTTATGGATCGATGCCATTCATGTCAGGGTGATGAACAAGCAGCTATATCATTGTTCGTAAGTTTGGTCGAGATATTCAAGTATATATAGCCATGAATCTCATGGCAGTCTCTTTTTACTAAAATGAATAAAAGTTGGTCTACTGAATTAATGAGTCACTATCGAGTAAAAATACTAAAAAAAAGTCTATAGCTCAATCAGAATTTTTTAGAGTTTCTCAGAAAAACGGCTTTTAAAAAATTCACGAATGTTACATAGACCGTGATACAAGAGTCTTTCGACTCCTGGTTAGATCAAGCGATAGTGTTCCAAGTTTGGAACCTAAAAGTTAGCGCTCGATTTCTGTTTCTGGAATTTTTGCTCCACGTTCGGTGTTTGTATATTCCTACATATTTTTTAAAACTAAAGGTCAAAGCATCAACAACAGTAATTTGGTGATAGTGAATTCTCTTTTGTTAAAGCTCCTTTGGCTTTAACGATCATATTCTCATCACGTATTTCTTACTTCGCCATCGAATTTGTACCTCAAATTGTATAGCATTTCCATAAATGTATATTATTACAATCAATAACATGCATTCATATTAAAACAGACGTAGTGTTATTGACTCGGTTAAAAAATGTGCATTCTTTAAAAAAAATTTGCTATTAAAAATTGTATTGTAACTTCAGCCGGTTTTCAAAAACTGAATTTCCTCATTCACAATTTTATTTTTATACCTTTTTCCAACTTCTAAATTATATCCCTAGCCTCAGTTACACACGACAATTCGATTGATGAGGGGTTGGGGCGGGGGGTGATTAGTTTAAACCTATTCATAGTTGGTTAGTGTTTTACGCTAGACGAAAAAGAAATTAAAATACAAAAGTTGTTATTGAGAATTTGCCCACGTACGGGTAAATTTTTTTTTACTATAAATGATGTTTTTCACTATTAAACCAAAAACTACACATCCTATCACAATGTGATTTATAACAGAATTTGTAGATCTTTTTAAAATGCACAATTTTTGTCTACACACCTTTTCACCTATTTTGCCCAGTTTAATCGTAAAATGTAAATTTTAATTTTCCATTATTTTTGTATGCTGTCAAAATTTGAGTGTTCGATTTTATAACAAAAATCAAAAAATTGTTATGATAATCTTGTAGGGTGTGTCAAAAGAAACATTTTTCTTTTCTTGACTTTATTTCGTATCGTGCGTTGTTTGGATGAAAATGTTAAATGTTAAATGTTAAATGTTAAATGTTAAATGTTAAATGTTAAATGTTAAATGTTAAATGTTAAATGTTAAAATGTTCGTTTCTGTTTTGGGATTTTGAAAATGCTACAACTCTGGTAATTTTGTTTTTATCAAAAAAAAGTCACACATTGTTTGTCTTTTTGAGTACTATAAATAATTGTACAGAGAATTTCTGAATCTTGAAAGAAAGTGGTCTAAAAAATTTTCAAATTGTGCTCACTTTTTGAATTTTTATCCAAAATAGCTGC
>JAAAKG020142065.1:0-11707 GCA_010014905.2 Druon quercuslanigerum
AATTATAATATTTATAAAATGTGTATAAAGTGAAAAAAATTTTAAGCAATTAAACGCTTAATAATTATTTTTTATTTATTATTGTATTGTATCAATATAGTTATTACAATTTTGCGATAAATATTGAACTTTTATTTTTAGAAAATGCATGGTGTGTCCCTCTAGTGACCATTTGACGAATTTCATTCCTTTTTTTCTAAACTGATTATTTATTTTTAAAAAGCTACAGATTTTTTAATGTCTTTATGGAATAAATTACCAATTTTAAATATAAAGATAAAATATTTATCGTAAAGAATCAATACTCAAATGTTTCCTTATATTTCTTCAATTTTGTGCATTCAATTAAACACTTTTGACAACGCGCAGGCAATAATAACAAAAATTTAATTTTTTATTTTAGTTCAGTATAGTTAATAGTCACGAGTTTATGTTAAAAGTTTGGAACAAATTTATTTAGAAATCTACTTTATCTCGCAGGTATGACAGCCGGTATGGAAGAATTCTTCACTGGGTAAATTTGGCTTCCGACAAGCGTGATGGTCGATAAGTTAAGTTTTGACAGTACCACGCACAAATCACGAATATTCCGATAAAAGGATAAAAAATAAAATTACTTGTTATTAATTAAATAAATGTTTAATTACATTCCAATTTTTTCCCAAATCCTGAAACTTTTCCAATCATTCAGAAGTTTTAATTGTCAAAACTTATGTTGATAAAGCCAAAAATATTGATTTCTTTGAAAAAAGTTTGAAACAAAAGATGTGTATTTTTTAAAAATAATAAATTTTTAATATATGCTGTGCATATAGCTATAGATATATGCGCTTGCATGTTATTATCACATTTGTCGATTATCTTAGACAATAATGAGTTTTCGAAAAAAAAAACACAAGGGACCAAAGTTGTTCAGAATTAAATAATACACAAGTTTTGTTTAGGCCATTTTTGGAAAAAATTACTATTTTTCAAGCTACCCAGTATTTTTAGAAAAAATTTTCAAAATTATTTTGAAAAATGGTTTCGACAAAAGTTGTGTATTTTATAATTTTCAACAACTTTTGTCTCTTATGTTTTTTTTTTCGAAAGCCCATTTCTTTCCGGAATATCCATCATCTCTAATATACCCCCGCACCGTTCATGGGAGAAAGATAGAAAAAAACTGCCATTTCTTGGACCCCCCCCCCCCCCCCCCATAACAAAAGTTCAAAAATCGGGGTCCTGAGTAAATTAATTTCCGCAAAAATTTTTGTTTCTAATCCTTAAAAAGAACTTATGACCATTAAATATTGTTCATGTACTAACATTTTTCTTTTAACAGTACGGTAAGTTTGTAACATATTTTATATATTATATTTTTCATATGAAACTGTTTCCGAATTAGATATAAGCTCTAAATTTAAATCAAAATTTCCTTTAAAAGAACAGTGCAGAGGTCAGCAGAGGATAATAACATTTTCAAGTGAAACAACAATAAGTACACTTTTTTTGCAAACTTAGTATTTTGTAATTTTGACAACCCCGCCTGCATTGGTCGTCTGCACTAAAGCAGTCGCATACGCCATTTTTTCTTGCAGTCGAGTCCGTTCAAGCTTCCGTAAAATTAGGTTATTTATACAAAGTTCTTTCGTTTTTTTAGTAGAAATAAACAAAATAAGTAATCGCCTTTTGCTGTTTCTCATACACAGTTAAGTATTTGTACTAAACCAACTATACTGCAGAAAGCACCACTTCAGATGCTTTTAGTACTGAGCTCACTGTTGGAAGAGACTGGAATTGAGGTCAAAAGGAATAAGAGGATGCTAAGAGTTTTTAAATCTTAAAGAAGCGTCAATTAAAAAAAATAATAACAAATATTTATTATTTATTACCTCGAACTTTATGGATTTAATAATTGTACCCCTTTTTATTAATTGAGTATAAAGTGGTCGGCCCAACTAAGGCCCTTACAACCCAGACAGTAGCCCAGTTGGGCAGTGATTGGGTTGTCCAATTGGGGTCCAACTATTATTTGGGCAATCTAGTTGGGAGCCATAATTGATTTATATATTCAACTATTTCTTAAAAATTGGTAAAAGCGATACTAACAAAAAATGCAATTAGGAAATAATGCTTTTTCTTGCAAAAGACATGACAGATAATATAATTTCAATTCTTAAAATCAGAATTTTTTTTTCCCTAGAGACTTCATTTTTGATATAGCTACCTTAATATTAAAAAATGTCAACTTATAAAATACGATATCGCCGGCAATTATATACATGTTTATATATTGAGCTGTTGCGAAATTGCTTTAATTTTTTAAATATTAACCATCTTTTTTCCTTATACTATTACGAAGCGTAATAAAATACTGCGTTTAATAAACTGAAGTTGAAAAAAGTCAATTTAATAAAAAAACATTACGAAAAACTTTAAATTTCGATGTTCTCTAAAAATTGGAATAACTCTGAAAATATTTTTTGAATTTCTTTCCCAGATTCTACCCTAGGATCGAACATGGTTCAAAATAATCGAAAAATTAAAAATAATATACATTAAATTTAAAACATTAGTAACATTGTTTAAAATATGATAATTAATGATTTTTAAAAATGTTGTAGGGGAGCATGGGGCAGAACGGTACGAGTTTGCTCAAATTTTTTCTCACATACTAAAATACTTTTAGCCTTGAACAGCTACTAATAGACTAAAAATAGTACATTGTGTATCGAGGGCGTAAAGAAGGCAATTTTTTGAAAGATAAATATAATTTTCTCCATATTCTCACGTTCGTGGTAGTACAGTTTTCGCATGGAAAAACTGCCATGTTGTAATTTCTGTTTAATTGATTTGGGAAAAAGTGTTTTGTTACGTTTTTTACCTTTTTAGGGGCAAAACGGGACGCTTTTTTAAATTAAAAATATAATCTATTATGAAACAAATCAATTAAAAATATTAAATAAATTAGTTGTACAGTTATAAGAACTTGTTGTAACTGTTTGTTATTGTAAAATGGACAATAAAATAATTATCTATGTTTGATAAAAAAATTACCAAAATTAGGCCTGAGAAAATACGCAGACGTGAATTTCGTCTCCAACCTTACTGTCGGTTCTGCGCAATACTCATCAGCCCAATCGTCGCACGAGCTGCACTGGACCCGCTGTTCGAGCGAAAAATCGTGAGTACAAACAATACGGGCACGAAGGAATAGTGCTTAAATAATTTTGCTTAAACCAAGGTTTGTATCACTTGAAATCTGAATCAGTAAAATTTCACTGCTTGTCAGTGAGATTTTGCTGATTGAAATAACTGGAAATCTGTCACTGACAATCACTGAAAAGTTACTTTTTTATTCAGTAAAATAAACACTTTTGAGAGTTGGCAGCACTGAACCATGTCAATTTAGCAGTCATAATAAAATAATTCAATTAATCAAATAATCATCGTAAAGACCTACAATCCATAAATATGACCAAATATTAAAAAAGGTGAAAAGTTTCGATGCTTTTAAATGACAAATAACCTCCCATATTACTTTACATTCAAGTAAAGTACTTTTTATACGAGTAGAGTATAGTCTTCCTGCAGTTAATTCAGCAGACTTACAGTCCGAATATGAAAACATTTTTTTTTAAAAGAGTAACGAAAACGCAAAAAAGCAATAACAGTATAGGTGAACACATGCTTGGAGGTAAGTTTTAGTGCCGAAAAACATTTGAACGTATGTACAAATAGAAAACTGGAGATAGAGGGAACTTCGGAAGTTTTGAAAGGACGAAAAGCTGGATAGGCGGCGGACAATGAACTCAAAACAGGATTTAGGATTCTGATACCACTACGTTGCCCTGGACCAAGTATAGAGATCTGAATTGGATCGTATTAACCACAAAGGCACAAAGAGGAGCTTTAAGCTTTTCCTGTCCATGCGGTCATTGAGTGGCTTTGGGCGCTTGTGCTTCCGAATAGGATTTGTTTCTTTTTTTCACCAAGCTCGAATTGTGTTGTATCGTTCGCGACGTACAGCTATGAGAATTCAATTTTTTTCAACGATAAAGTGTTTCAAACTGCTCATTTTTCAGGATATATGTAAAAGAAAATCATTTTTTGAAAAACACACTAATCACGCGTGTTAAAATAGAAAAGAAATAATTAAGTACAAAAAAGTAAAAAATAAAGGTTATTATCACTATTATCAAGCGACCCTTAATTTTTGATATTCACCATCATATTTTCAGGATTTAAAAGTTGAGCGTCAAAAATGGCTGTATTAATACGTGACGAGGAAATATTTTTGAAAAAAAAGTATTCTCATAGTTGGACCCTTCCAACCACATTTGAGATCAGAATGTCTGAAAGCAAAATGAAACTAGACAAAATTCTGCGAAAATTAAATAAAAATTAGCTTTTACCTTAATTAGATGCTGAATGCATCTGCATTTTGTAATCTGTTGATTTTATAACAAAAATTTCAGCGCATTAATTAATGTAGAAGAAATTTATACTAATTCTAAAAATTAACCATTGACTAGTCCCAAAAGATCATGAGTTATTATCTAAAGTTAAATAAATTTTACCCATTTTTCAAGGTAAGTTACTCCTGTTCAAAAGAATACAAAGCATTACAAAAAGTTATAATATTTTCACAGAATTTATTGAGATTTCCAAAAAGCTGTTTCGGGATTTCATAAGATTTCAAGCGATTTCGAAAGTTATAACGGAGCCGAACAATTTTTAAGGTATTTCAAACAATTCGAAAGGATTACGAGAGGTTTCACAGATTTCTAATTATTTTTAAAAATTTCAAGCGTTTTAAGAAATTACTTAGTGCAATTTCAAAGAAGATAACAATTCTTAAAGAATTTTACAAGATTTTAAGGGACGAGATTTTGAAATATTTAAAAAGGATTCATTCATTATTTTAGTATTTTTTATTGGGATTTCGAAAATTGAAAGAAATCTAAAGGAATCTTAATAGTTTTCAAAACATTACACAGTATACACGGAAAAAAATTGACCGTCCAACAAATTTTTTTGTTTAAATTAGAAAACTGATTCGATTTGAAGGTATTATGAAACTAACCAAATTTCCTTGACAACCCAAGCGGGAAATTAACATTCTGCTATCAAAGTTTCTTGGAGTGATTATTTAACAACAACGCTGGATCGAGTCCTAATATCAACTTCATTCATAGCGATTATGTAATTCCAGTAGAGTAATATTTCGAAATATTTCATTGGAGTTTAAGGATGTTAACAGATTTCTCGAGATTTTAATGGACTTTTACGGATTTTCAATGATTATAACAGATCATTAGCGATTTCAAAGGTTTCACGGAATTTCAAATAATTTAAAGATGTTTCTAAAGTTTTGAAAGATTTTATCAGATTTCCAAGGAGTTCAATCGTTTTACAGGCCTGTTTAAAAAAATTATTAGGAAAAGGAAACTTACGTAATAAATACTTTGAACCCGCCCCCACCCCCCGTAAGGATTTTTAAAAATTTTCGAACCCCCTCCCCCTCCTTTGCATGATAATATTCTGACAGAGAAAAGAGTGTATGGTCCTGAAGGAAAATTCACAGAGGCAAATGACATGATGGTATGTATTTCCTAAGCATCCTCGTGGCAGATAGTACTCTAAAGTTCCAACCTCCTATCTACCGATTTGCTTCATTTCCTGCGAGAGAAGTGATAATCACGTCTATATATACATTTATACAAGAAACAAGTAATGTCGTTTAAATGCGCAGGTAGTTCCTTGTTCGATATTGACGTTATATCTATACCTGTACGACAATAATTTCCTCTTGTTTACATAGGTGCACTTATTTGCCACAACGCACATTAGTATCAAAATTAATAGGAATTATTAAACTTGCAATTAATCACATAATAGAATTCTTCCACAAAAATAGTCGTAACCGGTAAGAATAGTACACTGCAGTCCCGCTATGAATCATTTCTGTTGGCGTTTCGTTGTATACATTTTTTTTGTTGCAATTTTTTCTATTTTGATTGTATAATGTCATAATAAACGTGAAGATGTTTGTGCATTCAGATAATTTCAAATTAGCATTCAATAATGAGTTTAACCAACGAGATAAAGTACCGAGGATATAACGTGACACTGCGGTATTAATAAAGCAATAATCGTGTTGTTGAAACCACAAAGGAAAACCTTGTTTATTACGCTTTTGTCGGACAAGCTGTTTTATATAGCTATGCATAAATCTATTTATTTCAGATTCACAATCGGCTCTCAGTTGATATCAGTGAGAAATGGGTCACTTACTCAAATCAATAAGAATTTTCACTGACTAACAACGCATTTTTCTGATGAAAATTGAGAGAACACTTCTACAATTCTTGACCTGAAAATAATGCTTACATTAATTTTCTTTATTCTCTTCTTGCATATTTTGCCTGATTTTAATTTTTTCCTTTGGCATAATTTTATTTTATTAATTATATGCAAAAGGGCAGGATGGGATTGTCACATTCCTCCCTGGGTCAAACCCCTAACTCGTTTTCATAAGCGTAGCAGACGTTTACAAAAAATAGATTGAAGAAATGAATGAATAGACAATTATTTGCTAATTGCATTATCATAAAATGCTAATCAATAACAATTTAAAAATCGCATGCACGTATTCATTCTAAATTAACATGTTCGACAACATTTTTCGGTGATTATTGGTAATTTTACTATAAGTTCCCATAAATTTTGGAATAATTTGTTTTGATTTTTTCGCTCAAGTCAAAAATTTCCTGCATTTGTTACAAAAAATATCGTGCACAACAGGTGCTAAAAGTAGACATTTGCAACTCTTGTGAAGTTTACAGTACATGCCAACGCCTCATCTTTGGGTCGTACCGGCTCGTCTTCGGCTCGTTTATAGCTCGTCTTGGACTCTCCTACAACTCCCGTGCAATTCGTCTCTGACTCGTACAGCAAACTTCACACTCATGTGGAACTGTCTACTTTCCGCACTTGCAGAACAATATATATTCTCACTCTTCTCTTTGCTTGCACAAATGCAAAAACATTTGCGATCAAGTGAATTATTATCTCGTCAGCTTTTTTTATGGTACATCGAAAAGTTTCGCAGAGCACGTGGATACGTAAACGAGCCGTATTGTTTGGTGAACGTCAATAGATCTTCTTTAGTAAATTGAATTTCACTTTGTTTGGCAGTCCAGTCAATATTCCGTATTCCGTTGACTGCGTGGCGCCGTCGCCATATCAAAATAGAACATGCCACAATAACTTATTCGGCTGAACAAAATGGGGTAGTATTTTATAGAGTCCTGTTGGGTTACATAGGATGAATACGTCAACGGCCGGGAACGTGTGACTGGAATACCATAATCCGTCAACGAAGTCGCGGCACGTGAGTGGCGCCTTTTTCCGGATAATCGTAAAACATTTATTTTCCCTGATAACTTTCATTCAAAAATTCTTCATTCTTATATCTCTTTATGATAGGGTAACTGTCTCAATTACTATGGTATCAAGCGTTGGTCTCATTTTATTTGACTATGATTTTTAATAAGTAATGAAAAAAACAAAACTTGTTTCTACATATTTGTAATGAATTATGGCAAATAAACCATATGATTTATAGAAATTCAACCATTTAAAAAAGTTGTTTTTTCGTAAGTTTTCAACTTTTTTCGAAAAAAATGTTTTTATTTCATAGCAAATGACTAGATTATATTATTTCGATTTTATAAATCATAGAAAACTTTTTTTCTGCCACATAATTTTTTGTAGGATGGCACTAGGATCGTCCAAAAATGCAATTGGGATTTTTTTCATGCCGGAGGGCAACGATAATGTAAAACACATAGGAAAAGTTTTATGTCTCATTCATATCGGTTTCTCACAAACCCAGGGTGCCTCGTAGAATACCCCTCATTAAAAAAATGTAAATTCTACACGAAATATACAACTTTGAGTACTTTATTCTTATTCTTATTTATTCTAGATTATTTTCGGTGCACTGAAGTAATTATCAATATTTTTAAGTAATTTTAAATTATTGAAACTTTTTATATAGTGTATATGTTTTCAATACCTCAGCTTTATTATTTAAAAAAAGATTATTTGTTATCATGAACTAAAATTACCTAAGCCATTTTTTAACATAATATTTGGGAAGTGCATGTCTCCTTTCTGCTATAAATATTACAACGTTTTAAAATGTACAAATATATAATATATTGTTTAAATAATAAAAAATCACTTTAAAATATGTATAATTCACATTGTTCGATTTAGGTGTACTTTTTAGGACATCGTTATGGTGGCCAACTCACATTATTGATACATCGAATGCATCGGTCGTTGAAAAGTCCTCCAGAAGTCCTACAACTTTTCTATAACAGTTTCTCAAATCCACAGTAGTTTTTCTAAAATAAAAATAAAATAAAGATATGCTATTTCTTTCTTCGAATTTTCACGGAAAAAAGATAATTTGAACAATTAGCACAAATTACCATTTTTGTGAAAAAATGGACTGAAATCATCACGATTGCTATTTTTTTTTTTTTTTTGAATTTTTGACAATCTTGATATTGCTATGAAAATCATAAAGTTCAAACAAAAAATAACAGAAAAAACTATTTACCTTTTAATTTTTAAGAAGAAAAAATGTTTTCTTTTTTTAGGAGTTGGAAAATTTTAATTTGCAGATAAAATAGGAAAAACCTAATGATTACAACATCTTCCAGGCTAATGATGAGCCAATCAGTTATTAGTCTGCAAGATGTAAAAAGCATTAGGTTTTACATATTCTATTTATAAATTATTTACCTCTTGAATTTTGGCCATTCTTAAAATAGCTATTCTAATCATAACTTTCGATCAATAAAATAGCTGGAAATGCTACTATTTTCATGAACAGATAAAGTGTTTTCAGTAACATACACTATATTTCACAGCATTTTTCACAAAACCAAATAACAGAAATTGCCATTTTAAAACATTGTAACTAGTGCAAAAGTTTACTATCGGGAATTACAATTTTGCCATGCATTTCTACCTTAATGACATGATAAGAAAGACAATTTGAACAAGGCACTTCTCAGTACGATTTTTAAATGGTAAGGCTTACCTGAATCAATGATCTACAAAATAGTGACGCGGTTAATTTCCAAATATTAAAGCGCACTATTTATAAATAGCAAAATTTACTAGATAGAAGAACCGCGTTTTATCAATTGACCGGGGCTGAAACCGAACGCGCATTTCCTTCAACGCTATGGACACAAGAGATTCCGTGTATATAGATATTTTTTAATTTAAATCAATCTCAATGTTGACCTTATTAGAACAGAATATTTTTCTGTTTTTACTTTTATTTTTGAATGTTTCTATGTCGCGTAATTAAGAACCATGCCGTTTCTCACAATTCCAAAAACTTTGACTACTTGTGTTATTATTAATTTTAGATATTAATTTTTTTCCTCTACTGGTCTATATCAATATTATTAAAATATTGATAAATCTTAAGATTGTGAAAAAATGTCTCTATCTCCGCTGGGATCCGAACCCATTTATATGGATGCGTACTATGTATATAAGTATAGCTTACGTTAGCAGTTACCTCAGCGAATGTGTGTTCTACAGTGTTTATATATACAAATACGAATGATTTGTACTTTTCGTATTTTTAGCCGTTTCATTCTTTTTAAATAATTCATAATTTTTAGTCTTTAGCAAATTTCAGAATCCCCTCTTTCAAAATGCGGAATAATTATTCCATAATATTTGATATACATACCCGATTCCCCTAAATCGTAAAATATTACACTAAACGGTAATATCGGTTTTAACGTATTATGTAACTAAATTTCTATCAGTGCAGGGATAATATTTTACTATTTTAAATAGCTTATAATGCCTAGTGTTAATAGCACCGATATACCTTCAAGCGACAAGCTAGAGTTAGAGAAATAGTAAAAATTACAAAGTGTCCTTTCAGAGTTGAAATCATCCATGCATAAGTGGCACTCTTCGCTCTGTTTTCTAATGATAATGTACCATTCTCTTTTTTGTGTGTATGATTATCAGAAAAACATCCGCCATTTTATTAGTTTTAGATTAATTTTGATTATTAATTTCTAGCATAATGGACAGTAATCATTACAAAAAAATCACAACTCTTAATATAGGTAGGTATTAACTGCCGGTAACGTTTCTATCAAATTTTAAGATAAAAAAAGCTCAAAGTTTCTCCGTGTTCATTATCTGATGACGTTGTTACCAATAAAATGACCAAAAATTAATTTTTAAAAAATCAAAGTGTATTTTTAAAGTCCAACTTGCTAAAATTTACTTATATTATTTTGTCCATCTTCCTTATGCAAAAAATAAATATTTATTATTTTTTCAAATAATTGTAAATATGTTTTTTTAATATTTAAATATTTAAACAAATATATTTACAGTGAAAATCAGTTCGTTCTGAATGACAATTATAAGATTTTATGCACTCAGAGCAGTTATGCTATTCACGCTGCTATATAGGGATGTTTCGGCACAAACGAAACTAAATCATAATGGCCGTGAGTTATTAATCATAATGGAAAAATAATTATCGAGCCATCAGACAGCCGCTTCTAACAAACCGAACAGCAGTCAATGAATCGCCCCTAATTGTGAAGAATGGTCGTCCTTGTATGTGCTGATTCGACAGTCGATGTACATATATCCGGCAACATGTTTCCATTATCATTCCCTGGTTGCAACTATTCGATACGGAACGTGCTTTGTTGGACTACTTAAGAAACATTCCTGCCTACCTATTCTTACTTTAATATAAGTTATAATTTACAGTTAACATGTTACTTTTACTTCCTGAACTAATATTTTTATGCAGGGCGGTTTAAAAACTAAGCGTGAAAAAAATGTTTGACGTAATCTGAAAAACGTTCGATAGTTACTACATTTGTTACAATTATTCAACTTTTCATAATTAAAATTTTAAACACTAGAAGTAAAATGTTCAAGTTTATAGGATTTACATATATTATATTGAAGAATTCATTATAATTCAAAATACAATTATATGACTTAAACTCGATAATTTAAGCGATTTCAAAAATTTGAAATTTTAAATATTTTATTATACATAATAAATTGGAGCGCCTTTTAAATTCTCAGTCTCCTTAAGTAAAAAGTGAATAATTTTAATTTTTGGCACTATTAAGTTAATCTTCAATTTCTGGAGTCACATCATATTTTAGTGACGAAATATTTTATTTTTGAGAGGAAGTTAGGTCACGCGTATTTTTCTTATGTAAGAAAAAATGCCACGAAGTTACAAGAATTTCAATTTTTACGCCTATTTCATATGTTCAATTTTGTTTCAAATTCTTTTGAAATTTATTGTCCTCTTTGGAAATCCTTTAGTAAATTCGAGAATAGTTCTAAATTACCAAAGTAAGCGACGCGACGATTGGTAGCAAAAACGTATAGAGCAGATTTTCACAAAAAGTTCACACTTACAGTTTTTCCAATGTTTTTCTTCGATTTTGCTTTTTTTATGTGTGTGTAGCCTGGATGTTTTGATTCATTATATCGAATTTTCATATTTTTTCAGAAACAACGAAAAATAAATACAAATAAAAAATTTTGTAGAAATTGTTGATGTTGGTTGTTGGCTTTTAGGGTCAGGAGAATTGAAACTAATTAAGTTGTTTCAAACGTTTCGGCA
>JAAAKG020142066.1:0-11707 GCA_010014905.2 Druon quercuslanigerum
TTCAATTAAAATTTTGAACAAATTTTGATAAAAATATCAACTATTGCATTTTCGATTGAAAATTAATATTTGTATTTGAAAATTGAACTATTCTATTTTTGATTTAAAAAAATTCCTTTTGAGTTGAATATTAAAATAATTGGTTCAATTTTTAAATACTTTAGAAAAAAAAATTGGTTTTGGTTCAAGATTCATTTTAGTCGAAAATTCATGTCTTTAGTTGAAAATTTAACTATTTTTCTTGTAAATCCCATCTTTTTTTGGTTTCAAATTAACTTTCTGGTTGTAAATTCAACATTTTAGTTGAAATTTTTATTTTTTTTTACTGCAAATTTTTTGATTGAAAATTCATCTCTTTAGGTAGAAATTTAATCTTTTTTTGACTCAAAATGCAATTTTTTGGTTGCAAATATAATGATTTTCATAAAAATTCAATAAATTTATTAAAAATGTATCCTTTTTGGTTAAAAATGTTACTGTTTGGTAGAAAATTCGTCTTTTTGGTGGTATTTAACTGTTTTTCAATTAAAATTTTAAACAAATTTCGATAAAAATATCAACTATTATATTTTCGTTTGAAAATTAATTTTTTTGTTTTAAAATTTAACTATTCCATTTTTGATTAAATAATTTTTCTTTTTAGTTGAATTTAAAATAATTGGTTCAATTTTTAAATACTTTTTAAAAAATATATTGCTTTTGGTTAAAGATTCATAATTTTAGTTGAAAATCCATGCCTTTAGTTTAAAATTTACCCATTTTGTTGTAAATCACTTCTTGTTTTAGTTTAAAATTAACTTTCTGGTTAGAAATTCAACATTTTAGTTAAAATTTTTATTGTTTTTTTACGGCCAATTTTTTTGATTGAAAAATTATTTCTTTAGGTAGAAATTTGATCTTTTTTCGCTCGAAATGCAACTATTTGGTTGCAAATATAATGATTTTCTTAAAAATTCAATAAATTTAATAAAAATGTATCCTTTTTGGTTAAAAATTCTACTGTTTGGTAGAAAATTCGTCTTTTTGGTTGTACTTAACTGTTTTTCAATTAAAATTTTAAACAAATTTTGATAAAAATAGCAACTATTGCATTTTCGGTTTAAAATTATTTTTTTGATTGAAAATTGAACTATTCCATTTTTAAATTGAAATTTCTAGTTTTTAGTTGAATATTAAAATAATTAGTTCAACTCTTAACTACTTTTTTAAAAAATAGATTGGTTTCGATTGAAGATTTATAATTTTAGTCGAAAATTAATGTCTTTAGTTGAAAATGTAAACATTTTATTCTAAATCACATCTTGTTTTGGTTTAAAATTAACTTTCTGGTTAGAAATTCAACATTTTAGTTAAAATTTTTTTTGTTTTTTTTACTGAAAATTTTTTTGATTGAAAATCATCTCTTTAGGTAGAAATTTGATCTTTTTTGGCTCGAAATGCAACTGTTTGGGTGCAAATATAATGATTTTCAAAAAAATTCAATAAATTGATTAAAAATCTATCCTTTTTGGTTAAAAATTCTACTGTTTGGTAAAAAAATTGGTCTTTTTGGTTGTATTTAACTGTTTTATAATAAAAAAATTTGGTAAAAATATAAACTCTTACATTTTTTGTTAAACATTAATTTTTTTTGTAAAATTGAACTATGACATTTTTTGTTCAAAATTTTTAATTTTTAGTTGAATATTCAACTAATTGGTTTCATTTTCAACCACTTTATTAAAAATGCATTGTATTTGTTTGAAGTTTCATAATTTTAGTTAAAAAATCATCTCTTTAGTTGAAAGATTAAGTATTTGATTGTAAATTAAATCTTGTTTTGGACGGAGATTAACTTTCAGGTTGAAAATTCGTTTTTTTCTGGCTAAAAATAGAACTGTTTTGTTGCAAATATAATTATTTTCATGAAAATTCACTAATCGTATTTTTAAAATATTCTTTTGTTGAGGAGCATAATAAAAACCCAATTTGGTTGAAGTTGTGTTTTCTCCTTGATTGAAAAATCTTTCTTGGTTGAAAATTCAACTCTTTTGGTAGTAATTTCTTAAAATCTGCAAAAATCGTTTTAATCATTCAGGTATTTTCAAATCTGTTAATTTGACAGAGAAAAATAATAATTAATTAATTAATGATTAAAATTATAAGCTGTTTAGTTTCAAAGCTTTGAAATGGAAAATTTAAGTAAATAACTGGATTTTTGAATTTTGAGTGACCTCCCTGAATAAAAATATTTTTTAATTTATTTTATAAAATAAGAAAATATCTTTAAGTAGTATAACGGTAAAAAATAATACGGGCTGTCACACAGTCACTAATAGTCACTTTTTCAAATGAGAAGATCACATTAATGATTTTTTACTCAATAAATTAATTTGAGGGTTAATCACTATTTATTTCAGGTCTGTACCTATTTTTAAATTATCTTGAAGTCTTTAAAATCTTTCCGGATATTTATATAAATATTCCAATACATTTTTAATAGATTAAAATAATTTAAAGTATTTTAAGGAATTTAAAGAAATTGAAAGGAATTTGTTCAATAATTTCATTAAATTGAAGTGGTTTTAAAACTTTTTCAATTATTTTAGGATAAAGAATTTTCTAGAATTTCTGAAGCTACGGAACACTTTTATAAGACGTATGAGGTTTCAGAATATTTAAAAATATTTAACGTTATTTTGTAAGATTTCCAAGGATTTCAATTATTATAAGGATTTTAAAACTAGCAATTTCCCAGCATTTTCCAGGTTTTCAGAAAATACCGTCATAGAATTTCACCCTGAAATCTTATTAATTTATTCTAAATTTTTGGTAAATCTCTTAAATATTTGAAGGGTTTGTAATATTTTAATCAATTTTTTTCAAATTCCTTGGCATTTTCAAGATATTTAAAAAATTCAAGGAGTTTAAATGATTTGATATAATTTGGGTCACTTTAAAAGCTTACAAATAAATTTGTTATTTATTTCAGTAGTTTAATGGGATTTGAAAGTATTTTAAATACTTCAGGCTTTAAAAAGTTCCAAGGTCTTTCAGAATTTATTAAAGGATTCGAAATATTTTAGGAAATTTTAAAAGATTCCAAAAAATTGGTTGTTTATTTCCGTATTTTGAATGCTTTCAAATACTGAAATATTTTTAATTATTTAAAAATATTCCAAGGCATTTTCAAGACATTTAAACTATTTTAAGGAATTTTAAAGGATTTTAATCATTTCATGGAATTTATTTATTTTACTGAATTTCAAAGAATTTTTCACAAGACATGAGGGATTTCGCAGAGTTATAAATATTTTTTAAATAGATTTTCAAATATTTTTTGCAAATCATTTAGAGTTTGCCCAAGGCTTAGTAATTTATCCTAAATCGTTTTAAATTCTTCTCAATTCACTCGATTCTACGCAGTTCAATTAATATTTCTATATTTTATCGCTGTTTTCAATTCACTTGATTACTTTTTTAAATTGAGCTTGGTTTTTTTTTTATGAATTTCATCTAATTCTTCGCATTTAAATTAAATTTCTCTAAATTCATTTAAAATTTATTGTAATTAATCAACGTTGTTTTCTATCCAATTTATTTGAATTCTTTTGAATATAACTTTAATTATTTTAAAATCATTAGTTATGCCCAGGAAGTTGGCAATGCTAAATTTAAATTTCCAAAAAATGAAACTTGTGCTGAATTGTAAATTATTTGTTGAAAAAGTCAAAATTTGACCTCAAAAATAAAAAAAACATTTTTTTACTTCAGGCTTGCTAATTGATTTTTTCGAAAAAAAAGGTTGTGCTAGGTAATGTGAAAGAGGGGCAAATTAGTGTCACAAATCAAATTTTAATATCTCTGACGATTTTCAAAAAAAGCTGATTTGAAAAAAAATCTGCCTCGCCATTTCTGAATTTCAAAAATATGAAACTTGTGCTGATTTGTGCTAGATTTTTGCTGTTTTGTGTTGTACAGGATTTTTTGAAAATATCAAAAAATGACCCGAAAAATAAAAAAAAAATTTTTGACCCTCTTTACCTAATATTGAAAAAACAGGAATTTCGAAGATCTGAAACTTGTGCTGGATTGTGCAAATAATAATAACAAATAATTCTTATGTCAATTTTCACTGGCGTCAGTATTTTCTAAAAAAACGGATTTTTAAAACTTGGAACGCATTCTTTACCCCAAATTTTTAAAAATACGAATTTTGAAAATCTGAAACTTGTGCTGGGTTGTAGTAGACTAGCACAACAAATAACTCTCATTTTAATTTTTCACTGGCATTAATATTTTCTCTGAAAACCCGGATTTTTAAAACTTGGAACGCGTTCTTTACAAAATTTTTCAAAAATACGAATTTCGAAATCTGAAACTTGTGCTGGGTTGTGCTAGACTAGCACAACAAGTAACTCTTACGTGAAATGTTACTGGCATTTTTTTCAAGTAACTCTCACGTTAAATTTTACTGAAATTAATATTTTCTCAAAAAAACAGGATTTTTTCAACTTAAAACGCATTTTTTGCACAAAATTTTCAAAAATACGAATTTTGAAATTCCTATTTTTTTAAATATTGGGTAAAGATGGTAAAAAATATTTTTTTGGTTTTTGGCTCAAATTTTGATATAAAAAAAAAATCCTTCATGGCACAAAATAGCACAAACCTAGTGCAATTCAGCACAAGGTTTCATATTTTTGAAATTCAGAAATAGCGGGGCAGATTTTTTTCAAAACGGTTTTTTTTTTAAATCGTCAGAGATATTAAAATATCATTTGTGGCACAAGTTTGGGCCTCTATGATATTACCTAGCACAACATTTTTTTCGAAAAAATCTATTGGAAAGGCTGAAGTAAAACAATGTTTTTTTTTTATTTTTGGGGTCAAATTTTGACTTTTTGAAAAAATCATTCAGGGCACAAAACAGCACAAACCTAGCGCAATTCAGCACAAGTTACATTATTTGGAAATTTAAAGTTGGCTTGCCAACTTCCTGGACATTCATTAGTTGGGTTTCAAAGATTAAAAGAGATTTTAAATTATTTTCGAATTCACCATGAATTTTTTTAAATTCTCCGGAATTCTGTTGAATTTTATTTTTTACATGAATCCTTTTAAATACTTAATTCTACTTAGTTCAGTGAATTTGTAAAAGTTTTTATTTAATTGATCCTGAAGTCGATTAAGATCACCTTAAATTTTTAGCAATTTCATAAAATTTGTTAAACTACCTTGAATTTTTCTAAGCTTATTTCAAAGTTACTGAATTAAATTACGTATTTTCGTATTTTAAAATTGCTTAATAATTTTTTACAAGTGTTTTGTAAATTCATTTTATTTTTTTTAATTCACCTTGATTTTTATGTATTTTATCGAATCCTTCTCTTTCATCTTAAGTATGTAGACTACGTACAATAAATTTCAAAAGTTGCCTATCTTTCAAGTGATTTATAAAATCGGCAAAAATGGATCTATTATCAATTTCTGTAAATCTTGACAGAGGCTTCCAAGCATATTTCATAAAATAATAATTCAACTTTAAATTGTTTATTTAACAGTAGTTAATAACAGGTTTAGTTTTTCCTTTTTATTTAGGGAAAAGTTACAATTCTTATTGAATTCTAATAATCAAGCCCTCATTTTATTCTTTGAAGGATTCTCTTGATTTCTATTTGGGTGAAGTTGATTTAAAAAACATGAATTTAGAATTTATACAGTTATTATTGTTATAAACAATGATGGTTTTAATTTTAATTAACACCACCCAAATAGTATTATAGAGAATCATTCGAAGAATAAAATGATCATTCCTAACGAGAAAGCAAAAACTAAAACTCTAGAAAATAACAGTTAAATAAACAATTTAAGCTGAATTTTTTTGTCTAAAACAAACTTAGAAGCTTCCGTTAAGATTTCCAGAAAACAATATTAGGTCTATTTTTGTCGATGTTATCATTTTAAAAATTGGCAACTTTTCTGATTGATTGTACGTAGTGTACACCCTTAAATTCCTCTACATTCATTCCAGTTTTCAGGAAATCAATGGAATTTTTTTGCACTTGAATTTTTGTGAAATCTTATAAATTTATCCTGAATTTGTTACCCTGTGAGGCCTGTAATTTGGAAGCTTGATCTCTCTACCCTAAACTAGAGTTAAATTAACCATTGTTTTTTAAAACAGAAAACGGACGTCACCTACGAGTTGGTGGAGGAGCTACAGATGAAAACGAAAGAGTTTCTTCAGCCAAATCCCACAGCAAGGGCAAAAATGGCTGCTGTTAAGGGCATCAGTAAATTAAGCGGACAGGCCAAGGCCTCGACTTATCCCCAACCAGAAGGTGTTCTCGGCGACTGTATGCTGATGTACGGAAAGAAAATGGGCGAAGACAGCATTTTTGGTAGGTCAATTTAAAAAAAATTGAACAGAAAATAGATCTTTGACCTTTTAACTTCAAGCTTCCGTTTTTGTCTTTAGCTCAAGCCTTGATCGAGATGGGAGAGGCCATGAAGCAGATGGCCGACGTGAAATATTCCTTGGACGACAACATTCAACAAAACTTTTTGGAACCTCTGCACCATCTGCAGACTAAAGACCTCAAAGAAGTCATGGTGCGATTTATTGAAAAAGTTTACCTACTTATTTTTTTTTTTAACGAATATCTGCGACTTTAGGGACCGTACATAAATTTCGTAACATCTATGTTACGATTTGTTAGAGTTAGGGATACCTGAACTCATGTACGTAATTTTTGCAAATTTGCAAAAACTTTTTTCTGAAGATTATCTTTTTAGTTGTGAATTTTATTCTTTGGTTGATGTTTTAATTTTTTTTTAAAGTTAAGCTTTTTTGATAAAAAATTCAACTGTTTTGTTAAAAATTCGTCCTTTGGGTTAAAAATGTAACTATTTTGTAAAACGTTAATATTTTTTTTTAAATTCATATCTTTTTGCTGATAGGTCAGCTGAAATGTTTTCTGGATGAAAACTATTTTTGCTGAAAATTTGTATTTTTGGTTTAAAAGTTCATATTTTTAAGTAGAAATATTGCATATTTCTTTGATAAAATTGCAATTTTATAGAAAATTTACTTTTTGTTTAAAATTCGTATTTTTGTATTGAAAAGTCAATTGAAATCTTTTTGGGTGAATTGAACTATTTTTTGAATATTTTTTTTTAATTCATCTTTTTTAGAAGAAATTTGATCTTTCTTGAATAAAAATGCAAATGTTTGGTTGAAAATTAAAGTATTTTGTCAAAAAATCATAATTTTTATTTTAAAATTCTGCCGTTTTATTGAAAAGTTTACTATTTCGTAGAAAGTTTACTTCTTTTTTTAAAATTTACATTTTGGTGTTGAAAAATGACCTGAAGTCATTTCTAGATGAAATTTCAAACTATTTGGTAGAGAATTCAGCGGTTTTGTTAATAATTTATCCTTTCTAATTGAAGAAATTCGTCTTTTTGAATTAAAAAATCAATTTTTTCTTCGTTGAAACTCATTTTTTGTTTAAAAAATTCGTATTTTTCTGGAATGAAAATTTAACTATTTTTGGAAATTTTTGTTTTTGATAGAAATTCATTTGTTTTAAGAGAAATTTAATCCTTTTTTTTCTATTGAAAAGTCATCCTTTTTGGATACAAATTTTGCTGTATTGTTGAAAATTTAACTATTTCGCAGAAAATTTAATTCTTGTTTAAAATTTATATTTTAGTGTTGAAAAATGAACTGATATATTTTCTGGACAAAGTTCAACCAAAAAAAAAGTGTTTCGTTTTTTATTAAAAATTCAACTTTTTTAGTAATAATTTCATCTATCTTGAATTAAAATGCAACTTTTTGTTAGAGAATTAAACTGCTTTTTAAAATTCATCCTTACTGGTTGAAAAAATTCGTCTTTTTGGATTGAAAATTAAAATTTTTACTGCCGAAACTTATTTTTTTGTTAAAAAAAGTCGTATATTAATCTTGAAAAGTTAACTAGTGTATTTTTTTTTAATTTATCTGTTTGCAGAAAAGTGTAATCTTTTTTTGATAAAAATTAAATTATTTACTAGAGAGTTCAAAAATTCGGTTAAAAAATCAATCTTTTTGGTGTCAAATTTGTCTTTTTGAATTAAAAATTCAATTTTCTCCGTAGAAACTTATCTTTTGTTAACAAAAATTAATATTTTGGTCTTGAAATGTTAACTGGAATCTTTTTTGTTTGAAAATTTGACATTAAATAAAATTTAAATAAAAATTTATCTGTTTTAAGATTAATCTCATGTTTTTATAAACATACAACTATTTTGTAAAGAATTCAACAATTCTATTTAAAATTCATCCTTTTTGGTTTGAAATTCGTCTTTTTGGATTGAAAAATCAATTTTTTCTTCGTAGAAACTCATTTTTTGTTAAAAAAATTCATATTTTGTTCATGAAAAGTCAAGTCAGTATAAATTTCAACTTTTTCAATAAAAGTGTAACTGTTTGATTGAAAATTCAACAACTTTCTTGAAAAATCATACTTTTTGGTTGAAAATTCTGCTGCTTTGTTTAAAATTTAACTATTTTGTAGAAAATTTTCTTCTTGTTTAAAATTTATATTTTGGTGTTGAACAATGAAATCTTTTTTGGATAAAAATGGCACTGTTAAAAAAATTCGTCTCTTTGGATTGAAAATTCAACTTTTTTTGTAGGAAATTATTTTTTGTTTAAAAGTTCATTATTTTATCGTAAAAAGTCAGCTAAAATTTTTTATAACGGTAAAATTAACTGTTTCTGTAAAAATCTATCTTTTTAATTTAAAAATTCATCTGTTTTAGTAGAAATTTAATTTTTTTATTAAAATGCAACTGTTTGGTTTAAATTGTCCTTCTTTGCTTAAGTATTCAACTGTTTTGTTTGAAAGTTTTGGTTGAATAAATTCGTTAAGAATACATTTTTTGTTGCTGAAGATTTACATTTTTAGTAGGAAATTCATATTTCTGGTTGAAAGTTTAACTTTTATGTTGAAAATCAATCTTTTTTAATTAAGAAATTCAACTTCGCAGGTAAAAGTTAAACTACATTGTTTAAAAATGATTTTTTTATTGAAGGCTTATGTCTTTGGTTGAAAATTTAACTGTTTAGTGGAAAAGCCTTTTTTGTTTAAAAATTGATATTTTAACTCAAACTGTAACTATTAAATTTTTTTTATAAAATGAAAATTTTCTTGGATTGAAGTTTCATTTTTGTAGGGAAAATTCGTCTTTTGGCTTGAAGGTTCAATAATTAGATCAAATTTTATTTCTTCCTTTAGTAAAAAATCATTATTTGTTGAAAATGCGTCTCTTTGGTTTTAAAATTCTTTGTTTTATATAAATTTCATCTTTTTTAATTTATGTATAAACAATGGCACTTTTTTGTTGGTACTTGATCTTTTTACGTTCGAAAATTGTAAATTTTTATCTGAAATACTGTTCTTTATAAAAGATTCTTTATAAAGAAATCTTTATAAAAGATTCTTAGTTAAACACATTAAAAGATTAAAATGCTCATATTTTATTTTATTTAACTTTTTTAAATTTAATGAATTAATGAATTAAGTGAAATTTAATTTGATCTGATTTGATTCGATTTGATTTTAAAAAGTTCTTTTTAATTTAATTAAAGAAAGGGAATTTTGAACATAAAGTTCTCGGACAACCTATTTAATTCTACTAGCAATAATTAGCAACAAAAAATTTGAAAACTAAAAATTACGTACAGTAAGAGGGAGGTACGTAATTTAAGTACGACCCCTTAATACTTGATTTTTTGCAGCATCATCGGAAGAAACTCCAAGGACGTAGGCTGGATTTCGACTGCAAAAGGAGGCGCCAAGCGAAAGGTAAAAAAGGGATTCGGGTTTTGGGTGAGGAAATCGATTGTCTTAATATGACATTACTTTTAGTCATTTGGAGGCTTTCAAATTGAAATGCATCCAAACGAAATGATAAGTAGGTTTGACCTACATTTCATTCTTGTGGAAAATCCATTTTTCTTCAGGCTTTAGCCTCTAACTCAGGCTGTCTGCGAGTCAGGGAAACCCTTTAAAATCAGGGAAAATGCAGGAAATTTGTTTGGCGAGGAAAAGTCAGGAATTTAAACAAAAAAATTGCAAAATTCAGAGAATTTTCAGGGCTATCGGTCAATTATTTTTCGTCCCTTTTTGAAGGTGAAGTTACTATAGTCACTTTTTAAAATGAAAAGATCGTTTTAGTTACTTTTTGTTGACATTTGTGAATAAACAAATGGGTTGTTTACTATTGAATTCAGGTCTATACCTATTTTTGTATTATTTTGAAATATTTTAGGATGTTTTAAAATATTCCAAGGCATTTTGAAGCGATTTTAATAATTTGAAGGTATTTCAAATTATTGAAAAGATTTTATGGTATTTTGAAAACTTCCAAAGAATTTCCGAGAGCTTTGAAAATTTTCAAGGGATTTTAAATTATTTCAAGAGACTTGTAATATTTTATCGTATTTTGAAAGATTCTAAGGAATTTCCAAGAGCTAAAAAAAATTTTAAGGAATTTTCAAGAGCTAAATAATTTGCAAGGAATTTCCAAGAAATTGAATAATGCAAACTGACTTAAACAAGTTTCCATTAGATTTTAAAGAATTTTGCAAGATATGGACTGATTTTATAATATCTATAAAGTTTTTTTTAAGACTCCAAAAGATTTTATCAGATATTTTTAAATATTTCGAGATATTTCGAAAGATTTTAAGGATATTAAAAATAATTTTAGGATATTTAAAATTATTTTAAGGAGTTCTTAATAAATTTTAATAATTGGAAGTTATTTAAAAAAATTTGAAAGGATTACAAAATTTTTAGGGTATTTAAAAAATTCTAAAAAAGTTCCACGTGCTTTAAAAAATGGCAAGAAATCTCAAAAGATTTCAAATGTTTTTAAATATTTTAGAGCATTTAAAAAGATTCAAAGCCATTTTCAAGAGCTTCGATGATTTTCAAGGAATTTTGAAGGATTTTAATGTTTTTCAGAGATTATCCAAAAAATTTCATGGGCTTTTGAAAATTTTTGAAAATTTTAAAAGATACGGAACAATTTTATAGGATCTATAAGGTTTTAGAATATTTTAAAATATTCCAAATGATTTTTAAAACACGTAGATTACTTATTTTTTATACTTCCAAAGAATTTGCAAAAGGTTCAAAAATTTTCAAGATATTTTAAAAGATTTCAAGTGATTTAAAATGATTATATATATTTTACGGTATTTTAAAAGATTTCGATAGGTTTTATAAGATTTCCAAGCATTTTAGTAATTTACAAAAAAATTTAAACGCTCCCAAGGTATTTTAATCATTTTTTAAAATAATATTTTAATGGTTTCGTAAGATTTAAAATATTTTTGAATATTTTAAGGTATTTCGAAAGATATTAAACATATTCAAAAAATATTAGAATATCTACAAAATATTTCAAGAAATTTCTAAAAGACTTCAATAATTGTTGGAAGGTATTTCAAAAAATTTCAAAGGATTAAAATTTTTTAGGGTATTTAAAAAATCTAAAAAAATTTCACTTGCTTTAAAAAAATTACAAGGGATCTTAAAAGATTTCAAGGGATTAAAAATATTTTACGGTATCGTAAAAGATTCCAATGTATGATACAGGGTGAGGGAAAAGTATGGAAACCCCAGAAAATTTTAGAAAATTTAAAATAGAAAATTAAAATTAACATGAA
>JAAAKG020142067.1:0-11706 GCA_010014905.2 Druon quercuslanigerum
TCTACTTTGTTAAAAAAATAATCTCTTTTGTTTGAAACTGCAGCCACTTGGTTAAAAATTATTTTTTTTTTAATTATTAATTTTTTCAATAGAAAAGTGAAATATTCTGTTTTTGGATAAAAATTAATTTATTTGTTTTTAAAGTTAACTATTTTTTTTATTCGTTTTTATCTTTTTTGGTAGAAGATTTTTTTTTAGGGCAAAAAATTCGCCCTATGGAAATGTAAATTCAATTGTCTTCTAAAACTTTCATATTTTTCAATTGAAGATTTAACTATTTGGGTAAAAATACAATTGTTTTTAAACATTAAGTTGAAATCGAATCTTTGTATGTTGAAAACTTAATTATTTTGTTAAAAATTGGTGTCCTTTGATTGTAAGTTCAACTATTTTGTTGTAAATACAACTGTTTGGCTTAAATTAATTTTTTGTTTAAAAATTCAACTCATTCATTGATTTTATATTAATTGATTAATAAATTTGTTTACTAATAGGAGAATAAATTAAATATTTGTGTCGAATTTTACAGGAAACTGCACGTGAATCAATTGGTGAGAACTCTCGGTGTAGTGACCGCGACAACAGGGGTTTTGCCACAATTGTCTGTCGTGAAATACGATTGTAATAAATGTGCTTGTATTTTGGGACCTTTTGTTCAATCTCAAAGCACAGAATTCAAACCCGGATCTTGTCCGCAGTGTCAGAGTACTGGGCCATTCATGGTATTTATTCATTTTCCTAATTACAATTTCTGTAATTAAATTATTTTTATGGAAAACTGCCTTCAAATGAATAATTTTTTTTCAGATTAATATGGAACAAACTCTGTACCGTAATTATCAGAAAATTACGATTCAAGAATCACCCGGAAGAATTCCAGCAGGAAGAATTCCGAGAAGTAAAGATTGTATTCTTTTGTCGGATTTGTGCGATCGTTGCAAACCTGGAGACGAGGTCGACGTCACTGGAATTTACACAAACAGTTACGACGGTTCTCTAAACACGAGCGAAGTAAATTTCCTAACTATTTTTGTATTATTTAAAGGCCTTGCACTCTACAAACTTTTGTACACTTTTTTTGATCGATTATACTGTTTTTTTGCTACTATTTCGAGAAAAAAAATTTCCGATGATGCTAGTATTTTTTGATTTTCCTTGAAAAATATTTTTTTAACTTTTTCGCTAATTAGCTAAAACAGTATGTCTGACAGAATATTATCTGATTATTTTTTACGAATTAAGAAAGTAGTTGAACTTTCAATAATGTACTTAAATTTTCTACCAAAAAGATTGAGTTTTTATTCAGTAGATTAATTTTATAACAAAAAAGATGAATTTTCTATAAAATACATACATTTTTAACCAAATAATTTATTTTTTCGATCAGAAGATTAATTTTCTAGCAAGAGGATGAATTTTCAGCACATTAAATAAATTTTAAACTAAATAGTTTAAACAGTGAATGCCATGCTAGTCCAAATTTTCGTGAAGGATAATAAATTTTCAATAAAAAATAAAAACGTATTTTCTAAAAAAAGTTTAAATTTGTACCGAGTAGTTGAATTTAGTACTAAATTGTTGAATTTTCAATCTTAAAGGCGAATTTTCTATAAAACAGTTGAATTTTTAACCCGAGAACATGGGTTTTCCAGTAACAGAAAATAATTGTTAACCAATCAGTTAAACTTTCAGTTTAAAAAAAGTTAAATTTGTAACAAAACAAAAAAAGAATTTTCATCTAAAATTATGAATCTTTAACCATAAAAATTGACTTTTAAACAAAAAAGTTTGAATTTTCATCGAAAAATGTAATAGTTGATATGTCAACAAAAAAAAAAAGAATTTAATTTAAAGTAAAACACAGTTGTATTTAACTAACAAAAACGAATTTTTAATCAAACAGTTGCATTTTTAACGAACAAACAAATGATTTTATACAAAAAAGGCGAGTTTTGCACTAAATACATCAATTTTCAGCCAAATAGTTCAATTTTCTAACAAAATTTTGAATTATCGGACAGAAAATACGATACTTTTACAAAACAGTTGAATTTTCGACCCGAAAATAAAAAATTTCAACAAAGTATTTACAATTTTCAGAAAAAATTAAATTTTTAACTAAAATTTTGAAGCTTTCAACAAAAAATTAACTTTTAAGAAATTATTTCTATTTTTACCCTAAAAAGATGAATTTTCAAAGAAAAATGTAAATGTTGATATTTCAAGCACAAAAATTTGAAGTGAAAATAAAAAAAAACATATGGATTTATCTAATAAAAACAAATTTTCAACAAAATACTTGAATCTTAAACTAAAACAGAATAATTTTCAACAATACAGTTACAGTCTTAACCAAAAATATTATTTTTTTAATCAGAAATTGCGCATTTTTCTCAATATAATACATTTCTTGTCAAATAGTTAAATTTTATAACAAATTTTTGAATTATCGAGCCAAAAATGCGAAATGTCTACGAAACTAAAATTATGAATCTTTAACCAAAAAAATGAACTTTTAAGAAAGTAGTTGAACTTTCAACCAAGGAGTTAAATTTTGAATGTAAATTTTGTAATTTATTTATTTTTTTTAATCGAAAAGATTGGGATTTAAAAAAAGAAAAAAAGGAATTTTAAACAAAAAACTTGAATCTTAAACTAAGACAGATTACTTTTTAACCAAACAGTTGCATTTTTAACAACAAAAAATTTATTTTCTATATAAAAAAACGAATTTTCAACACATTACATGAATTTTTAAACGAATAACTAAATTTTCTACAGAAATAGATGAATGTTTAACCAAAAAATCTCTTAACTATGAAAGAAGAAAAAATTCAATGAAATTGTTGAATTGTCAAACCAAAAAAGCGAACTTAACAAAAAATATGTGAATTTTCAGCAAAACAATTCAACTTTGAATTGCAGTGAATGAACTTTTACCCAAAAAATTGGTTAGAATTTTTGCTGGGGTCTATTAATTTATATCGTCATGAAAAATTCAACTATTTTGTTGAGAATCCACATATTTTTTTAAAAAGTCGATTTTTTTGTGGAAAATTATCTTTTTTTTTTGCCAGTTAATCTTCTTGTTTAAAAATTCTCCTTTTCGGTCAAAAATTCCAGTATTCCAATTAAATATTTTTAATTTTGTTTGACAATTTTCTCTTTTAGGTTGGAAATAAAATTACTTGGTTGAAAATTAATCTCTTTCGTTGATTATTTTAATTAAAAGATCATTTCTATGGTTGAAAATGTCAATCATAGAAATATGAGCTATTTGATTTAAAACTTCTTTTTTCTTTGAGTTGAAAGGAATTGTTTGTCGAATATTTAACTTTTTTGTTAAAAACTCGTTTATTCTTTGGTTAAAATTTCTTTTTGTTATTTCAAACTGAAAATGTAACTATTATTCCAGTTGAATATTACATCATTTTAGATAAAAATCCATTTCTTTGGTTGAAACATTTATTTCTTGACTAAAAATATAATGATTAAAGTTTTAGTTGAAAAATGATGCATTTTTATTTTCAAATACGTATTTTCTGGTAGAAATTAATCTTCTGTGTTCAAAATAAGAGATTTGGTTGAAAACTGAACTTTTCTAGTAACAGAAGTTCGTTTTTTTTATGGAAAGTAATTTTTTATATTGAAAATTTAACTTATTCTAATTGAATAATACATAGTTTTGGTTGAAAATTAATCTGTTTAAATACAAATTTATCTCTTTATCAATTTATCTTTTTTTATTAAAAATTAATGTTTTGTTGATGAAAATTGAACCATTTCAGTTGCAGATTCATTGCTTCATATATTTTTTAATGCAAAATTTAAATATTTGTTTCAAAATTGTTTTATTCTGCATTTGTTTGTGCTCGGTTGTGAATTAAATCAAATTTTTGCGTTGAGCGACAATTGAAGCTAAAATTATGAAAATTTCTTTTCTTAGGGATTTCCGATATTTTCGACAGTCCTTTTGGCGAATCATTTGCATGTGAAAGATTCGAAGGATATCATCGACTCGTTGACGGAGGAGGAAATCAGCAGTATTAGAGAATTGAGCCAAGATCCGAGAATTGCTGAGCGAATCGTAAGCAGCATCGCCCCTTCGATTTACGGACACGAGTATGTCAAACGAGCCCTGGCTTTAGCAATTTTCGGTGGAGTGGCCAAGAATCCAGGTATTATATTGTGCATTATAAATTTCCAAAGAAAAAAAAATGTAAAAAAATGTATGATCAATAGCTTTTTTCACGGAAATTATGTATAAAAGGTTATATTTCATTCGTAAAATAGCGTCAAAGTGTCAATTATTCAGCTTAAAACAAAAAATTAGTAATATTTTGTTAAAAATGTTTTCAGTTAGTTTCTTCACTTTGTTTTGAAAATTTGTCTTTTATTTTATTTTTCTTTATTTATGGTCAAAAGCTGATAATTTTTATTTGACGGTTTTTCATTAAAAATATTTTTTGGTTGAAATGTCAATTATTGCATTTTACGTTGTTTGGTGAAGATTTATCTTTTTGGTTTAAAGTAAAATATGTTGATGAAAATCAGTTTTTTCGTTAAAAATTGATTAGCTGTAGATTTAACATGTCCGTTTTTTCTTGAAAATTAATCTTTTTAATTGAAAATTTATTTATGTGTTTAAAAAATTGACTTTTTCTTTGGTTAGAAATGATACTACTCTGTTAAAAATATTTTCTTTTTTGGCCTAAAATTATTTTTTTAGTTGAAAACTCACTATTTTTGGTTAACAATTTAAGTATAAATTTAAGTATCTCATTTTTCTTGGTACAAAATTATTTTTTTAACTGAAAAAAGTGAACTATTTAATTTCTGTTACAAGTTTTTTTTTTGCAAATTCATTCATTTCGATTTAAAATAAATTTAACTATTTTTTTGAAATTCTGTTTTTTTTTTCGTTGAAAATTCATTCTTGAACTTAAGAATCAAGTATTTCATTCAAAATTCATCTTTTTTGTTTAAATTCAACTGATTGTTATTTAATATTAAAATATTTTTTGTTTCGAAGGTATACTACTTTGTTAAAAAATAAATTTTCTGGTTAAAGATTATTTAATTTAGTTGAAAAATGATTTCTACGGCTGAAAATGCAACTATTATATTGAATATTTCACTTTTTTGTTAAAAATTAATTTTTTATGCAGAAAATTTAACTATTTCTTTTTTGTTTGAAAATGTTTTTTTTTTTCAATCGAAAATGCACTTCTTTTTTAGCAAATTGTTTATATATTTTTGGCATTTTAATTTCTTTTATCTGAGAAATAATTTTTTTTTACTTGTAGATTCAACAATTTTGTTAAAAATTCATTTATTTTCGTAAAAAATTTACCTTTTTTATTCAGAGCTTCAAATATTTAGTTGGAGATTTATGTATTTTGTTGAAAATTTGTCTTTATAGTAGAAACTTGATCTTTTACTTTGAAAAACATATCATGTTGATTGAAAAATTGAACAATTTCATTTTTGGTTTTTTTTTGTGTTACAAATTTTTTGTTATTTGCAAAATAATTTATTTCCATTTGAAAGGAATTAAACTATTCTATTGAAAATTTGTTTTTTGTTGCTGAAAATTAATTTTTGAACTTAAAAATCAAGTATTTCATTCAAATTTCCTATTTTGTTGTTTAAATTCAACTGTTTGTTATTTAATATTAAAATATTTTTTGATTTAAGGTTATACTACTTTGTTAAAAAGTAATTTTTTGGTTAAGGATTATTTAATTTAGTTGAAAAATGATCTCTATGGCTGAAAATGCAACTATTATATTGAAAATTTCGCTTGTTTTTTGTTAAAAATTAATTTTTGTATGAAGAAAATTTAATTATTCCTTTTTTGGTTGAAAATGTTTTTTTTTAGTTGAAAATTCACTTCTTTTCTTGCAAATTGTATATATTTTTTCTTTTAGTATAAAATTTATTTTTTTATGTATTTTGTTGAAAATTTGTCTTTCTAGTAGAAACTTGATCTTCTTCTTTAAAAAACATATCATTATTAATAATTTCTATATGAAAAAAGCTATTTTTGATTTTTTAAATTTAAATTTTCGAAAGATAATAAATAAGTTATTGTGACATTTAGGAAAAAAGCACAAAGTGAGAGGAGACATCAACGTTTTGATTTGCGGAGACCCAGGAACGGCGAAATCTCAGTTTTTAAAATATACGGAAAAAGTTGCACCGAGAGCGATTTTCACAACTGGACAGGGAGCTTCAGCTGTTGGTCTCACAGCTTATGTGAGAAGATCGCCACAGACTAAAGAATGGACCCTCGAAGCTGGAGCTTTAGTTCTCGCAGATACGGGAGTTTGCCTCATTGATGAGTTCGATAAGGTATTTATTATTATAAATATTTAAATCACAGGGTTGCGTCTTGACCGGGAAATGGCCGGGAATTAAAAAAAAACGAGAATTTACTTCTGATCGTAGAAAAATTCAAGTTTTCGTTTTTTAAAATAATTTTGGTCAGTTTAGAACAGTAATTTCTACTTTAATCTTAAATAATTATCCTTTTTATTTTAGAACAGGTAGTTTTGGTGAAGAAATATAATTTCCCTTAGAACAGGGAATTTTTTTTAAAGAATTAAAACTAGAATTTAGAAGATTGGAATTTAAAAAATCCTTGCTCCAAGTAAAAATTTGTCGCAATTTTAAATTATGATGAATTTTGACTTGGAACAGATTAATTTTTTTTTTAATTTGAAAGAAGGAAATTTTAAAATTCTTTCTTCCAAATTTTATAAGAAGAAAGTACTTTAAGTTTTTTTTAGAGTAGAAGTAGTATTTCGAAGAGGAAATATTTCTAAATTTTAATATAATTTTTTTTTTTACATTTTTCTTCATGAATTTATTTTTTACCTTTTTTCTTGAAAATTCAACTACTTGCGGTTAAAAGCTACTTTTGTTAAAAGTTATTTTGTTGTTGTTGGAAGATTCATTTTAATTGAAAATTCAACTCTACTATTAGAGTAGAAAATTTTTATTGGAAGATTCAGTTATTCTATTTTTGGTTGAAATTGTATCTTTTGTGGATGAAAACTCAAATATTATTATTTATTTCGTTGAAAATTGAAATTTTTTCAGATTTTAAAATTAATCTGTTTTTTAAAAATGCATTTGGTTTTTGGAAATTACATTTTTTTCTTCGAAATTAATTTTGTTGTTGGAAGGTTCATGATTTTAATTGAAAATTCATCGCTTTACAAATGTAATTACTTTGTTGAAAATCAACTTTTTAACTAAAAAATTAACTATTTTAGTAGAAAATAGAACTATTTTTCTGAAAGTCTGATTTTGTTGTTGTTGGGAATTAGATTTTTAACGGAAAATTCAACTATTCTATTTTTGGGTGAAATTTGATCTTTTTTGGATGAAAATTCATCTTTTGTATAAAATTCCACTATTCCAGTAGAAGATTCATCATTTTAGTTGAAAATTTAACGGTTCCACTTTGAGTTAAAAATTGACCTTTTCTGATTTAAAATTTAACAATTAGGATACAAATTTGTCTTTTTTAATTGAACATTCATTTATTTCGCTGAAAACTCACGTATTTCCTTTTTTTAACTACTTTTTTATAGAAAATTATTTTTTTATTTGAAAATTAATCTCGTGCTTTAAAAATTCGTCTTGATGGTTAAAAATTTATGTATTCCAGTTAAATATTCATCATTTTGGTTGAAAATTTATCAGTTTGGTTGAAAGTTAATTTTTTCAACTGAAAATTTAAGTTGAAAATTCACCTTTTCTAATTTATAATGTAACAATTATTTGTCTTTTAAATGAAAATTTATTTATTTCGCTGAAAACTCACGTTTTTTTAACTAATTTTTTGATAGAAAATTATTTTTTTATTTGAAAATTAATCTCGTACTTTAAAAATTCGTCTTGCTGGTTAAAAATTTAAATATTCCAGTTAAATATTCATCATTTTAGTTGAAAAGTTATCAGTTTGGTTGAATGTTAATTTTTTCTACCGAAAATTTAAGTTGAAAATTGACCTTTTCTAATTTAAAATGTAACAATTAGGATGTCAATTTTTCTTTTTTAATTAAAAATTCATTTATTTCGTTGCAAACTCACGTATTTTATTTAAAAAGAACTAATTTTTTGGTAGAAAATCGACTTCTTTGTAGAAAATGATTTTTTGTTTTGAAAGTTAACCTAATTGTTTAAAAATTCTTCTTTATAGTTGAAAATAAAAGTATTACAGTTAAATATTTATCATTTGTTTTAGGTTAAAAAAATTTACTTGGTTGAAAAATAAACTCTTTTGTTGAAAATTACTTTTTTTTTGTTGAAAATAATTTTTTTCTTAAACTGAAAATGAAAATACCATCCCAGTTAAATATTCCATAATTTTAGTTAGAAATTAATTTTTTTGTTTGAACATTCATTTTTTGACTGAAAATTGAACTATTCAATTTTTGCTTGAAATGTGAACATTTTTAATTGAAAATTCGTCTTTTTGGTTGAACATTAATTTTCATAACTTAAAACTTAATTATTTAATTTTTGGTTTGCAATTTATCTTTTTTTAGTAAAAATTATGATTTCTTAGAAAATTGATTTATACTAAAAAAAGTCAGTTTCTAAATGAAGAAGATGAATATTCAACAAAATAATTGAATTTTTAGTAAAAAAAAAATTATTTGAGACAAATTGTTAAATTTTTAAACCAAATTGTTAAAATTTCAAGCCAAAAAGGTGATTTTTCATCTAGAAAGATGAATGTTTAACCAACAAAATTTAATTTTTAACAACGTTATTCAATTTTTAACCAAGTAGTTTACATTGCAACCAAAAAAAGTTAAATTCATTCAAAAAGACGATTTTTCAATAAATCAGTTGATCTTTTTCTAACAAATTGTTGAATTTTCAACCTAGAAAGAAAACTTTAATTAACAAATTTATTTATTTGGTTGAAAAATGAGCTATTTGATTGAAAACTTTTTTTTCTTTAGATGAAGAGGAATGTTTTTACCGAATATTAAACTATTTTTATTGAAAATGTGTTTCTTTTTTGGTTGAAAATATGTTTTTTTTATTAAACTGAAAATACTATTTCAGGAGAACATTCCATATTTTAACTTAAAAATTAAATTTTTTGGTTGAACATTCATTTTTTGACTGAAAATTTAACTATTCAATTGTTTTGGTTGAAAAATTCACTTTTGTGGTTTAAAATTCGTATTTTTTTATTGAATATTTATTTTCATAACTTAAAACTTAATTATCTAACTTTTGTCTCAGAATTTATCTTTTTTAGTTAAAAAAAAACATTCTGTTTGACAATTGTCTTTTTGGTAGAAAATTATTCCTCTGGTTTAAAAATTCATCTTTTTGGTTAAAAAATAAACTACTTGGATGAAAGTAAAAAATTGGTGGGAAAAACTAATTTCTTTGTTTTTAAATTCACCTGTTCCAGTTTAAGGTTAACATTTTAGGGGAAAATTTATCTTTTTAGTTTAAAATTCAACTATTCCTACTAAAGATACATAATCTTAGTTGTAAATTCATCAGTTTGATAGAAAATTGATTTCTTGAACTGAAAATGTAACAATTACAGTTTTGGTTGAAAATGTATCTTTTCTTAGTTAAAAATGCACCCATTTTATTGAAAAATTGTGTTTTGGATAGAATATTATTCTTCGTGTTTAAAAATTCATCTTTTCGGTTGAAAATATAACTACTTGAATTAATGTTAAACTCTTTTAAAAAAAAAAAAATATTTTTTATGAATTCATCTATTCCAGTTGAGGATTCTTCATTTTAATTAAAATTGTATCTTTTTGTTTGATTTGTTTGACATCAAATTTTTTGACTGACAATTTAAAAATTCAATTTTTTGTTCATAATATATATTTTTTAGTTGAAATTTCGTCTTTCTTGGTAGCAAATTACCCATCTTAATAGAAAATTCACCTTTTTACTTAAAAATATAACTTCCATTTTCTGTTGAAAATTATTTGTTTTTCTAGTTCACAATTCAACTATTTGGTGGAAAATTATTCTCCTTTAATTAAAAATGCAACTATTTCTTTAAAATGCACGTATTTTATTGAAAATTCGTAATTTCTTTTGGAAGAAAATTAATCTTTTTGTTTAAAAATTAATCTTATTGTTTGAAAATTCATCTTTTTGGTTAAAATCTCAAGTATTTCAATTAAATATTCAGCATATAAGTTAAAAATGAATCTGTTTCCTTAAAAATTCCACTCTTGCAGTTAAAGATTCATGATTTTATGTCGAAATTCGTTTTTTTTTTTGCAATTTTTCGCTCTGTGGTGTTTAAGGATATTCAGAAATAACATCATGATTTTAAAAAAAATTTGTGCATTTTGCGAGAGATATGAATATTGTTTTTTTCGTTGCTACAAGACCTGGAAAACCTGGAAAAACGGGAAAGGTCATGATATTTTGAAACTGGACTTTAGAAGCTTCTGTAATTTAAAAAAATCTTTGTTACTTTTTTTTCGAGATGAACGATCAAGACAGAACTTCGATCCACGAAGCAATGGAACAACAAACAATCTCCATTTCCAAGGCTGGAATTGTCACGTCCCTTCAAGCACGATGCTCCGTCATTGCAGCTTCCAATCCCATCGGAGGAAGATACGACGCCAGTATGACGTTTTCAGAAAATGTAAGAATAATTTAATCTAAACCCCAAAGGGTTAATTAAACTCGAAAACAAAACCTAAAACAATTAAGCTCGAGAATTTGGACTCAATTTTCCCATTTTTTAAAAGGTTTGAATTTATCTTTTAAGAATTATAAACAAATTCAAGGCATTAAAGAGCGATTTTAGATATTTTCTAAAATATTCATTTTATAATTTCTAAGATTTTAAGGACATTGTCGACAGACAAGAAATTGCTAACAATTCAATTGAGTAACTAAACTCGAAAGATACATGAATTTAAAGTATAAATTAATAAATAAATATAAAATATTTGTATTTTAACAGGGTGACGACTTGATGGGGAAAACGGGAATTTAATTTCAAAATTTGTCACGTTTTATTCGCTTACTCCTGAATTATCCTGACTTGAAGAGGGAATTTTAGAAAATAGTTACAGTTTTTATTTTAGGAGAGGGAGTTTCCGTACAGAAATTTCATTTCACTTGGAACAGGAAATTTTTTAAATGGGGCGGGAATTTTTTCAAGGATTAAAACTGAGATGTAGAAGAATGGTATTTAAAAAAATCTCTGTTCTAAGTCAAAATTCTATATAAATAAAAATCTACTTCCAAATTTTATAAAAAGAAAGTACTTGTAAATTTACGTTTTTTTCTTGAAAATTCAGCTACTTGTGGTTAAACGCTGAACACTTTTGTTAAAAAATAATTTTTTGTTGTAAAGTACATCACTTTAATCGAAAATTTATTTCTATTTAAAAATATAACTTGTTTGTTGCAAATCAAATTTTCGACTGAAAAATTGTATAAATATAGAAATGATATTAATTGTATCTTTTTTGGATGAAACTTCAACTGTTTGATTGAAAATTAATATTTTTTTATTCAAAAATTAAACTTTTTTTGTTAAAAATTCATGCAATTTGTGGAGAATTTGTGTTCTTTAGTATAAAATGAATTTTTTTTGGTTAAAAATTAATCTTTCTTATTTAAAATTTAACTATTCCTATTAATAATTTTTTTAGTTGAATATTTTTGGTTTGA